>JAPYYX010001377.1:0-26603 GCA_030522605.1 Cremastinae sp. B BG-2022a | reverse complement strand
AATTAAAAATCGTTATTATAATTTAGATGTAAGTATTTGATAAAAATTGTCAAAAATTCTATATATTTTTTCTAGTTGTGATTTTGACTAACATTGTCAGTAGGCAGCCACCTTAAAGTGATTATAAATCTAATTAATTCATAGTTGACGCACACTATGAATGGATCCTTGTTAGCTCCGTCAATTAGCAATTTCTTATTTTCCTTGGTTTTTACTCACTCACAGGTAGGATTGAATCAATAAGACATATGCCGGTTTGACACTCCACGTGATTAAAACACGTGTCCCGAATACTGAGAGCCCTCTTTGAATCTCGCTAATTTAACGCGGAGCAATACGGCGCGGGTTCAAAGTCGCGTGTAGCAAGAGAGCGAGAGAGAGAGAGAGAGAGAGAAAGAAAGAATGAAAAAGAGAGAGAGGAGCAAGTCTTTCTGAAGAGTTGCATGATTTTCCACTGTCGTCTTGCCACATCTAATAACGAAAGCTTTGCTGCGTTCGCTTCCGCTTTTCGCGAGTGAGACTCCCTCGCTCGTCGACGACGATCACCCTTTGACGCGAACGGTTTCGTTTGAACGCGTAGAACAACGAGCGCACTTTCAAGGTTTCACCAACCTCGGGCGCAGTTACAGAGGAAACGCGTGAGCGCGTTTGTACGTTTGCTCTTGGAAATTCGACGGATTATCGCGTAACGTGCCTTGACAGAACAAGAGAAAGAGAATTTGCGTACAATCCTCGTCGTTGAGCCTCAGCCTCGTGTGGCTCTCTCTCTCTCTCTTTCTCTATTTTTTTTTGTCGCTTTTCCTCTCTCCTGCAAGCACGTGGAGACACACCACGCGCGCAATAACGGCCTCGAATGCATCTCAAAAGAGAAAAAAGCACATCAACCGCATTACGAAACACGACCATTCGTCGGGAGTGCCTCCGACGAGCGCGTTCAACATTTCACATCCTTTCAAACCTCTAAATGCTCCGTTTCATTGTTTTTATAACGCGCTCATGAATTAGCTCATAAGACTGAAATTTCAACGGCGCGACGAAAATTTCAATTTTCAATAAAAATTGTTTATTTCAGTTGTAGATTGATTAGTTGAAGGCATTAATTTTGGTCTACGTGTTTCGAATCGATGAAATTTGCACAGAATCATTAGAGTTCTACTATGAATGACTGGTCAAATTTTCAGATTTTTACTACCGTTTCGAGTTATCTCTAGTATATCCTTAAGATTGTCCTGTTGCTGGTGGGGGGATCGAAATTTTTGCAATCTCGTTTTTCTCGCGTTCGCTGTTATAGCTGCACTATTTTTTGGATTTTCGTTGTAATTTATTCGAAATTATAAATATTAGTAATATCCCCGATTATAGTATTAGATAATTCGAATATTTTATCATTCGTAGATTATATATTCGCTATTTTAGCTGTTCGCACTTTTCATCGTTCAAACATTTTACCCCCACTCCATTTCAAGTGATTTGAGCGTTTAAGTTCACTAAGAAAAGTTGTTTGCAAATCAACTGAAGAACAACATACTCAAAATCCTAAAGTTGATCGTGCATAAAGTTTATTTATTATATAATAAACAAAATCATAAAAAAAAATTCATTTTTCTTAAAAAAACTAATCGAAGCTTCTTGAATTCCATATAAAAACGTTTGCAAAATTTCAACAGGCCTTATCGCCGAAAAATCGAAAAAATCGTTGTTGAAGATCGCAATATTTAAGGTGGTTGATCAAGTATTCTCCAGTGAAATGAGAGTCCGCGTAAAAAATTTTTGGAAAAGTTACTTTTTTCTGTTTTGGATCACAGGAAAAATAATTATTACTAAACTTTAAAATATTCCAACGAAAATTACTGTCAAAAAGTTATCAGGAGAATAATATTTAAGATAAAGTTGATCAATTGACTTCGTCGTCATCAGCTGTCTTCATTCATGGCATCAACATTTTCACGTTTTTTCGTATTAAATCGCGTTTTTATCAAAAAATAGTTCGGTAACATGCACTTTTTAAGACTCTAATGGAATCTTTAATATTTAGTTGAGAAAAAAATTCAGAAATTGTAGACCCGTCTAATCTAGAAATGTACTTAACCTTCAATTAAACGCGTGTATCTAGCATCGCGCCATAAGAGTCTGTACAAAATTCCCGTATTTCGAAATTAAATTTCTCAAAAAATCGGTCAGTGAGGCATACTTTTTTTTGTTCTAATATCTCCAGTTTCATCTTAATTATAACATATATTTTAAATTCAGATTTTTGTCTAATATCATCGATGTTCGATCAACCCACTTAACACAGGCTCTTATGGAAAGTTGCGAAAAATGACGATTTTCAAGAATAAATATTTTGATTTTTGAGTCGGTAACAGCCCCTGAAATTTTACACACACATGCATATGGCATCAAAGAATGTTTCTGCAAATTTTCAACGAAATCTAATGGAATTGCAGCAGCGACAGGACTACCTTAACAAAAACGATTTTTTTAATCGTCTTTCACTTCATTATCGTAAGGAAAATTGAATTATTTATCAAAGTAGGCATTTTTTTCTTATGGTGTTAAAATTCTAGTACTCAAAATAGTCGCGTATTTTGACGATATTAGAGTGTATCGAAACTTTCGAGTTAGGACGACGTCTCGGCCTCCCACTGATCGGCAAACGCGTTCGAAGAAACCGCAAACTGTCGGGGAAGAGAAGGAGCGAGTTTGAAGAATTTTCGAGAATATCTTTAGCGACAGCCGGGGAGAGGAATCGAACGCGTGTAATCTCGCGAAGTTTGTACATGTGTGTGTCAGCTGGACGGATAATGCAGTATCGCCATCCATGACGTTATACGGAGAATGCGGGATCGTGCCGAGGCCCACGGCCAGTTTTGGTATGTAAATTAGCTTTGGCTTCTATATATTCACACCCATTCGTACACCTGGTCGAAAGACCTCCCGCTGTATCGGACGGACCCTCTTCTCCTTTGCCCCGTACGTCGATCTTTCCTTCTTCTCTGCCTTCTTCCTTTCTCCTCAATTCCACTCCGACACTCTCCAATATTTTCTCTATACCATTCAACTAATTTTTCTCTCTTCCATATATCGCGGAAAATAATATTTCACACCTCTATCCGGATCTTTTGGGCTCTTTCGAATGTTTTTGAAATAATATTAAATTGATCGTCTCTCTATTCTTTTGTTTAAAAACGATTGGAAAATACAGACTGAGAAAATATTCGTAAAAAAACTTCAATGACCTTTTTTCATGAATTTTTGATGAAAAAAATGATCTATTAATCTATAGATCATTGATCTATAGATATAGAACAAAAAAATGATCCATTGATCTATAGATCATTTTTCCGTTTTTCGACACAGAAATTAATACATTTTTTTTCTTTTTCTTTACTTTTATTCCGATACTCTCTAATATGTTCTGTACAGTTTCTATTTTTTTTGTCTTTCATGTCTACCATTCCATTACAATTTAATTTTTCTCTCTTCCGTATATCGGAGAAAATTTCACGTCTCCATCTTAATCTTTTGATGTCTTTCGAACGTTTTTGAAATCTTAAATGGAACGTCTCTCTGTTCTTTTGTTTAGAAAAACGATTTCGAAAAACTTTCTTTCGTGAATTTCTATTGTTTGAGTACAGATAAATTTTAACTGAAAATTGAACGCACTCGAGTTCATTGGTGCATAAATCGTGTTTCCGTTTTATGACAGGAGCCGAGATCGTCGCGCATGCAAATCTTAACTGCGGACTTCCATTCAATTATCCAGCGGAGCCTGTAACGTCCAGGGTTTTTGCATCTAATCGTTCTAAAAGCCGCACTTTCTTCGAGTTTTCAGTCCTCGAGGTACTCGAGATAGGAATGGGAATAAGGATTTTAGCTCGTTTGTAAGCCTCTAAAGGATAACGCGCGATTCGAGAGTGATTCATCCCTGTGAGAGGTTCGGTAACGTCATTGCCTCGAGAGAAGAAGGGAAGCGGCAATTGATCGTTTTGTAACGTACACGTGACTCGGCACGTCCGGTCGTGCTCGATCAGTTTCAACCCTCCGAAGTAGCCATCTCATTTTCGACAGCCATCCGCCAGACGATAGTTTCGTTAAATTTTATTCTTATAGATGATGCACTGGAGATAACTCGAAACGATAGTAAAAATCTGAAAATTTGACCAGTAACTGATAATAGAGCTTTAATGCTTGTGTGCAAATTTCAACTCAGTTCGCTGAATCGTTTCAAAGTTATATCAATAATAAATTGAATATTATATGTATGGAAATTGATTAATTTCAATTCATTAACCCTAGAAGGTCACACTTCTCGTATGAATCAAAAAGGTCACACTAGGATCTCGCAGACCCCAAGACTTTACGTGAAGGATATTTGGTCATTTTTTAGATTGGAGAATTTTTTTTTTTTTTTTCAAATTGTGTGAAAAATACTCCAAAAAAGGTCTTTCTACGTATTTTCTACGAACTATTAATTTTTATTAGAGAAAATCGCTTATATATAGGAGAAGAAAAATTTTCAGTCGGTTTTTGCATTTTTCCAAAAAAAAAGTTATGAATTTTTACGAATATGTTAAGTTTTTTGGGGGAGATTCTTAAAGAATGAGGGTCATAAAATGTAAGAACAAATTGTGGAGGATAAATTTTAAGGATTTCAATAATTTCACATACGTTCAAGTTGATGCTTTTTTGTTAACAAACTTTTATGCAGCAACGAATTTGCAACGTTTTGAGGTCTTTCCGCCAGAAACCTTCAGTATACATTTCCCTCTCCTGATGCAAACAATATTAAAGCCGTCTAACAAAAATTGAGAAAATGCCAAGCACCTGAAAACGACCTGGGGTCTGGAGGACCCCTGTGTGACCTAGGGTTAATTTCACTATACGAAAAGCAATGAAGAAAAAACGGAAATAACGAGCTCAGTTTACAAAAAATTAGCTTTTTGATTTTTGGCATTGCTTTTCGTATATTCAAATTAGATTAGAAACTGAAAAATGTATTGTCTCAATAAATTTCAAATAAATAAATTTCAACTCAGTTCACTGAATCGTTTCAAATTTATAATAAATTGAATATTATATGTATGGAAATTGATTCATTTTCAGTTCATTAATTTCACTATACGAAAAGCAATGAAAAAAAAGAAATCACGAGCTCAGTTTATAAAAAATTAGCTTTTGATTTTTTTCGTTGCTTTTCGTATATTCAGATTAGATTAGAAATTGAAAAATTTATTGTCTCAATAAATTTCAAATAAATAAATTTCAACTCATTTCACTGAATCGTTTCAAAGTTATAATAAATTAAATATTATACGTATGGAAATTGATTAATTTGAATTCATTAATTTTGCTATACGAATAAAAGCAATGAATAGAAAAAAATAAATTACGAGCTTAGTTTATAAAAAATGAGGTTTTAATTTTTTTCATTGCTTTTCGTATATTCAAATTAGATTAGAAATTGAAAAATTCCAAACAATTGAAAAACAAGTTTACAGGAGACGGATCCATTGTTTACTATCGTCTCCCTTCAGTGTTCGAATTCCAGGCGAAATATCGCTATTTCCCTTTTTTCTTATTGACTGTTATAAATAATCGATATAACGAACAGAAGCGACGTTTCAATGAGCCGTGAATGTTTTGTCGACGAATCTTTCCTGCACAAAGCGCAATATTAGCGCTGGCAATCTTCTCACTTCCAGGAATAAAAATTACATGAAAATAAAATTGGCATGTTCGAACAAAAATTAATCTCCGATTCACGGGTTTGGTTCGGAAAAAATAATTTGAAAGAAAAAACTCGCGCTTCGGGCAAAAAAGAAAAAAAACACACAAAATGAGTGGAAAAAACAATTATTGGAAAAAATGGTGAGAACGTATCTCACGTTCGAAACGCGAGAACTCTGCTCTATCTCGAATTCCGTTCGTCGAAGAAAGAATAGTTATTATCGAGTACGTGCGTCCTCCAAACGTAACAACAATCGGACATTGTATTTAGTCGCGGATAAAAGAGAAATTCAAACCGATGCTTTGAGAGACGCCATGCCAGATTCGAAAGCTCGCGGTGGTATGAAAATGCTCGTTCTTCCTTTTTTTCCCACTTTTTATTTATCCACTATTCGTAACAAAGAAGAAACGTATTTGCAGCGAGAACCCATTAACCTATTGTTACATAAAACTGTTATGTACAACGCACTATTTTTCACGCTATTGATACGAGCGAGAAAATATAATGTCGTCGTGCCTCAGTTTCGTCCTATTGTACTCAACGTACATTCTAAACTGCGTGAATAATACACACAATACATCGGTGTACACCCAAGTGTGTACGGACCAGGTGTACGTCAATAATCGTGTTATACGACACTCGGAGCTCTTTCATCGCGCCATCTACATAGGTAGGCGGGAACCGCTAATACCAACTTCGGATTGCACAATTCACGCTTACACTCTACTTTAACCCTTAGGAATATTTAAAATTCATATTTTGTGTGTTTTTAACAAAACATTCAATTTTATTTTTATTCGTTATTATTGCGATTCGTCGTTAGTATTGATCATTTTTTTGGAGTGCTTGTTGATTAAGGTAGTACTATCGGTTTTAGACCTACTGTCAAGAATTTCACGAAACTTGGTATATTGATACCTTATAATTAGAATATGAACCAGTTAAATTTTTAAAGGTCTTCAAAGAACTGAAAAATAGTTATTAAGATTAGAAAATACATGCTTTTAACATTAATCCTTATGAGAAAATGTTTTGAACATTTTGGTTACTTAAAATTTGGGGTTCAGAGTCTGTGATGACAGGAATTAGTAAGTAATTAATTAAAAGCATGTATTTTGTAATCTTAATAACTATTTTTAAGTTCTCTGAAAATCTTTGAAAATTTAGCTGGTTCATATTCTTATTATAAAGTATCATATGCCAAGTTTCGTGATATTCTTAACGGGAGGTCTAAAACCGATAGTACAGTGCGCCCTCTCAATAAGCCCGCCCGCAATAAGCCCGGTTCCCCGCTTTCTCAAGCTCGAGCGTTCCTCTGACTCGGAATTCGAGCTCGAGTAGTTTCGCGGAAGTACCTCTTAGTAAGCCCGCTCAGTCTACACACTCTAAACTACGTAAATCGTGACTTCGGTTAGGTGACAAGAATGTAAACATTGGCCAAACAAGCATAATAACAGTCGCTCGAGCGGCCGGGCTTAATGGGAGGATCGGAAACCGAAAAGATTGAGAGAGACAGAGCGAGTCAGTGAGCGCGGAGCACGCGCCTGGTGGGGGTAGTCGAATTCTCGTAAAAACTTTTCCCCTTGGGGGCTTTGGCGGGCTTATTGAGAGGGCGGACTGTACTACCTTAACGTAACATTATGTGGATACTGCTTTCAATGATTTAGTATTAAAAAAACGTGAAAAAACGTTTTTTAAGCTTGATGTTGAAATTGGTGTAGTTAAAATAAAAATGATTATTTACAGTCTTGAAAAAAATTTGTTGACATACAGGAAAAATGTGACATGTAGCTTTGAATTTTGCTATTTCTTAAATTTGCTGATATTAAGAGATGAGTGGTGAAATATTGTAAAATAATTGACAATTCGCCATTTTTTAAATTTGAATATTAAAAAATTGGTTAAATACCGTAGATTATAATTGCCAGTACACGAGTCCATGAGTAAAAAAAAAAATTAACAAACCATCTCAAAAAATGTTGACATGATAAGAACGTAAGAGAGCCTTGAACAAAAGTTGAATTTTTAATTTGTTATTTCAAAAATTTAAACAATAACTAATTGGAAAAATAGCGTAGACTAATTCTTCGTACACAAGTTTATGCGCGTAGGTGGACGTAAATAAACATGAATAAAAAATAAATAATCAAACTATTTTGAAAAATGTTAACATGATGATGATAAATGTAAGAGAGCTTTGAACTTAATAAAAGCTGAACTGTTAATTCGTCATTTTGAAAATTTCAATATTAAGAGATTGGTGAAATATCGTAGATTAATTGTCAGTATGTACACGAGTCTATGCATAGGTGGACAAAAATAAATATTACGCACAATTGTCGTGGACGCGCGAGGATAGTCTGAAGGGACAATGGGCCGCATAATGGCGTTGCGTCCGCGTTAACATCCATAAAGTGGATACAGAGACGCGTTGACGTCCAACCGGAGAGGGAGACGGAGTTGTCGGATGATAAATGTCGAGCCGAAATATGCTCGCTGACTGTATGTATGTACAGGCAAACTGCCTATATTTCCCCCGTCGAGTATCCTGGCGAGTCTCGTACCAGTTGCCAGTTCGGCGGAAGCTTTTCGGGGGACGGGCGATGACAAAAATAAATATCATGCGACTCAGTGGAGCGCGCTAAATGCCACTAAACGGGGGAAACTGGGGTAAAACGTGGGTTTCCGGATTCTCATAATAGATCATATTTAAGGTGGGCAAAATTTCTTTTCGTACTCTCTCTCTCCATCCGCGATCGGACGTCGCTTTCATTTTTCCCACTACCGTGTCATCGACGCGACGACTGATTTCGTTCGGTCCAACAACACGATTAAATATTTTGATCTTGTTCGAATATTGAAAATATATTAAGATGGTCGATCAACTATATTCACTAGGCAAATGGCAGTCTGTGTAAAAAATTAAAAAAATAATAATTTTTTACTTTTTGGATCATCAGAGGAAATAATGGTTATTTGCACTGTTTCGCCGAAAATTTTCGACGAGGCAAACGAAAGACTTCATACAAATAATTCTATTTTAACCGTTTAATATTATATTTGAAGATTTAAGATTATAAGTAATAGCTTCGAACGACAAAAACTTCTCGCTGAAAACCAGAATTCGACAAACAGTCGTAGCATACACACCTCCGTAAAATTCAAACAATCTTATTATTTACAATTTATGTTTTTAATCTTCAATGTTATTTTGTAAATACAGTTACTGTTTTGTCAAATAAAAATAAAAATATTCTTTTATGTATTGGAGCGACCCATCCAGAAAATCCTCCACCATCATACACGGTTTGAAATATTCCACGGAAAATTACTGTCAAAAAATTATAAGGAAAATGATATTTAAGATAAGCTGCTCATCGGCTGATTTCAATCATGGGATCGACAGTTGCGAGAGATTTTTAGGTTTTTCCTGTTTAATCGCATTTATAACGTGCATTTTTAAGACTCCAATGGAATTTTTGATGTTCAAGTGTCCACTATATCGTGCGAAATCGAACTCTGATGCTATTTTCTCTGAAAATAAACAATTTTCGAAGAAAAAAAACAATTTTCGAAGAAAAAAAAAATGTTCGAAGAAAAAAAAGAACCACGTTGTTGTCTTCCCATCAATTAAAGGATAACGTGATTCTCTTTGTTTTTCTAAAATATCAAAAATCTCTGAGAAAATAGGAAATCCGTTTTGCATCTATCCCTCTGTCGCACTCATACGCGTTAAACATCACCTTAACATTAAGCATTTTGACGATATTGAGGATTTTTTTTGAACGATCGACGCGGTCAGATGATTCCCGCCACGCTTGAAAAATTTTGTCTTTCATTGCGAATTCTCTCGTTGAAGTAAATCGTACGTTCTTTCTTCCCTTTTGAAAAGTTCCTCTGTCTTTGCTTCCCTCCTCTCTTGTTTCTTTCTTGCTTTTTCTCTCGCCCAACCTCTGCTCATCCTCAGAAAAATATTCTTCAATGGTAAAAGCGTCACGGGCTTTTTTTCCTTTTCTCTTTCCGCTGAGTTGTCGCGAACGCTTTTTTCTTCTTCTGCTTCTGCTTCTTCTCTCTCTCTTTCTTTCTACGGCAGTGATCTTTGTAAGAGTATAAAAGGCAGAGCACCGGAGTTATTATTCGGGTCAAAGGACGAAGAGCCCTCGCAATGCGCGCACTATGAAAAAGAAGAGGAAAAATAAAAGAGAAGAGCAGAACGGGGGGAGAGAGGTCCGGGCAATACGCGCAAGTGCGTTCCTCCGGAGCTTTCTGTAGCGCGCGCCCTCTTCCGTTTTAACGCAGACATGGAAAAGGAAAGTTTGCTGTGGCGTACGGACGTGCACAAAACCTCCCTCTGTGCATACACTACCGGCAAAAAGTTTCCATAAATTCTCAAAACACACCAACCTTTTGTCGTCATCATTTTTATACAAATCATTTCCCCTCTATTCATCCTTCCGTGCCAACATCGACACATTCATTATATTCTTGAATTCCACTTTGGAGACTTTCACAACGTGAAAAATGGAGAAATATCTGAGCAGCGAAATAATTTGACATCGCGTTCATCAGTTCAGGTAGAAATCTTCCGCGGACGTAAATGAAGGATTTTTGAACTGCACTGTACGTTGACACAAATACGTGCGCATAAAGGACAGAATGTAGGGTGGAAGTGGCAGAGTGGTTGCAGCGTGTCGGTCTTGCACAGAAAAGCTCTGTCTCGGTCGTTTTTCTGTGGCAGGTAAGCTCTCTCGTCCCGCACTAACCGGGATCGCGATCGCAGCCGCAGGCCTCAACCGCGGATGGGGCTCGCCTCTTGGACGCGCATGCCGCGTATCAGGGGGTGAAAGAGCGCGTCCTCTGACGGGTCTACGGCCGGGAATCGTGCAAAAGGAGTCGAACGCCTGTCCAACAATGCCTTCTGTTCGAACAATGCATGTTTACTGTCTACACTACGGCCAACTGTACAATGTCCGATCGCTTCGCTGTCAGTTTTTGTCGATTGTTTTCCAACCTGTGCGCGTGTGTGTGCGTTCCCTCGAGGGGGACGAGCGCGCGATCTCGTATCCTGGACTCTCATCGACGTGCATCATTTATGACATTTGTCCAATCGATCCGGAGCTTAAGGATGCGACGCTCTAATGGGCTCGCGCTAAATGGACTCGAAAGCGTTCGAGGATTATCCGATCGAATTACAGCCGGGGGATTATGACGGGCACCGCGAGCTTCCAACTATATCGAGCATCTGAATGATTAACTCGTCTTATGATCGCGAATCGCATTGTCCTTTCGCCGTTTGTCCAACGACGATTATTGATGTTCAGAAATATAAAGCTCTCGTTCCTGACAACGCGATAACGTCTTATTTATTATTCTTTTATTACTACAAAAGAGTAAAAGAGTTGGAATAAGAAATCGAGAAATAAAGCGCAAGCTCCCCTCAACCTGATGATGGAAGACTCATCGGACGAGCTTCTAATTATAAATCCATTGTTCGCTTAGCATTTTTGTGCGACGTCCTTCCTGTCTTCCTTGGAGACAGAGGCCATTCTATTCCCGGCAGTCCCGTAATGCCAGTATTGTTCTCATTGTCGCAACATCGTCGTACGATAAAGCGTCAAGACAAAGCTTCCACAAAAGTCCTCTCTGCACTCCCTTCTGCCTCTCTCTTTTCCTCTTCTTTCTCTCTCTCTCTCCCTGTCTTGCGTAACAAGTCGTACGTCTCTTGGCTCCATTCTTCTCGTCTCTACTCTCGCGTACTTGCACTCCGGGAGTACGTCTCTCGTGCTATTCCATAGAAGGCAACAATACCTTGGTCGTTATCGGCTCACGTTGTTAGAAAGCAGCGACGAATTATCAAAACCTCGCGCTTAGTTTTAATATTCAACGAGAGGAAGATTCCTGTCGTGGAAGACGATTGTTAAGGTGATGTTTAACCCATACGTGTGAGAGAGGAACAGATTCAAAACGGATTTGTTGTTTTCTCAGAGATTATTGATAGTTTAGAAAAAAGAAGAGGATCGCATTTTACTCTTTTTGATGGACAGAGATCAAAATCAATTAAAATAGAAGGTAAAAGAAGGACAGTTTCTTTGGTAGTGAAACACATTTATAAACAGAAATGAAAATAAATCATTATTTAGAATAATAAGACGTCAAAGCTAATCATGAGTTACCAAATTATAAAAAAATGATGTTCTTATACTTTTTGGAGTGGTGCCGCATATTATGTCCGCCGAAAAATTTTGTTCCTCATGGCGGCTGAAAATTGTATTTCTTTAACAAAAGATTCAGGACATTAAATCCTTGGAATCGTAATATCCCTACTAATATTATAAATGTGATTGTCAGTATGTTTGTTACGCTTTCACGCGAAAACTACTGAACCGATCATCGTGAAATTTTGTACACATATTCTCAAAGATATTGAGAAGGATAGATATATGAGATACTTTTTATTTAAGAAAATTATGTTTTGTAAATGAAGTTCAAGATAATATCAAAAGTTCAAGTCGATATCAAATCGAATCTAGCTTCATTTGTTTAGTTATTTTCTGTCACTTGTACGAAATATACTGAAACTATTTCAAATTTTCGAGGTTGAACGAAAGTTTATTGATTGAGATATTTTTATTTGGGTGTAATTATCTTTGATAGTTTTTTAAGAGCATTGGCAATCAAAAAGTTACTGAATTTCGGAAATAACATATTTACTAATTAATAAGTGAATGTTGAACAAAAAATTGGACCGTATCACCGTTCTATGGGTCGAAAAGAATATACCCGTGAAAAAATGTGCGATTGGCACAGTGATGAAATAATACTGAGCCCATATCACGCGATCACCGACCAATTCTTGGCATGAAAAACTGGCCGGCCTTAATGTAAGCCTGGAGTGGTCTTTACGGTCCCACGCCATGTGCGACAAAATAATCAGCCACAGTCCAGTTCTGGGTAGCAGACCTACCAACTGTTATGCCAATGCTTAATCAGCATTGATTATATAAAATTTCCATCGTTGACAATTGGCACAACGTTGATTCACATTTAGTCAAGTGTTGGCTGAATACTGCGCCGATTGTTCATTGCTCGACGGTACGATTAATTCGGCCATATACATAAAAAATTCCAGTACTAACGACTGGCCACCATTGGCATGTTATGGGACCAACAATTTTGACAACCGTAATCGGTTGCTCGCGTATCTGAACCGATCCAGTGAAAAAATGTACAAATGGCCCAGAACTAAATTTGCACAGAACCCGTGGTAGTCAACTATCAACCGATTATTGGCATAGAGGACAGGCCATTATTGAGAGAATACTGAAGTGATCTCTGCGGTCCCACGGTAAATTTAACGAAATAGCCAACGTTGCGCCAGTGCCGAATGACAGAAGGACTCACTGTGCTGCCTACGGTCGTTTGCTATTTCTAAAGTAATCTGAGAATCGACTCGAGCATTGGTCCAATTGTAAATTTTTTTCTCGGATTATCGCTGTCATAATATTCCAGTAGTGGCCAGTACTGGCCATTGTACAGTTTAACAGTAGGTCCCACCGAAAACAATTTACTCTCAATAGTAGTTAGTGAGTTTTTTCGGTTTGGTATTATAAACAATATAGTAATAAATACAATGCATACGATAACTATATATTAGTAATTTAAGATCAGAAGTATTTTATCATTTTTTAATATTTGGCGTAGGTTAAACAGTAGTTGAGTATCACTTAAGCAGGTTGGTTTGTGGCATTATTGTTCGCATCAGATGTCTCGTTTGCGGGGACATTGATTTGAAAGCGCATTTATTAATTGATAAATCCGTAATTTACGAAATCTGGGTGGTCATGTGGTTTCCATTGCCCTTAAGGGTTCCAATACGAATGAAGTCGCGGGTAAAAGCTAGTTTTCTTATAAGTATCTACCCCGTTCTGCCTCCCCTACCCTAATTATAATTAATTTGCGTGTCCTTTTTGCGATTCTTTTCAACATGTCTATATACGTGTTTTTTAATGAACGAAGACAGGTCTGCATGTTCTACAGAAGCAGTTGCGTGTATAATAATTTGACAAAAGGCACAACAACGCTTGGAAGTGTTCTCGCGCTGGAATATATTGGAGAGCATTGAGTGTAGACATTTGAGAGTATGAAGAGGAAAGGAAGAGGATATGTATATACAGGAGAGAATCAGCGCGGTGAGGATGAACGGCGCGAACGTCACCGACGAGAGCTCACTCTGTGTCGCTATCGGGCCGATAGCGAGTTGGCATTCACTCGGACAAGAGCTTCAATGTACCGAGACAATGTGGCCAACGTTCGGGATATTCACCGGTAAACAATGCTCCTGACATAATGCGATAATGCAGAGGATATGTCGTACCAAGGGGTTGACTGGGAGCTGCGCGAGCCTCCAGCAAGATCCACGACAAGAGGAGTCCGTTAGATTCGTATTTAATACTCCACTCCTGTGTTCAACGTCGAGAGAAACGTCCGGAGACTCATCTCATCCGCCGGAGGATACAAAATCTCGCTCTGATGTAAATCTCCAAGATTCTCGCGCTTTTCGGATTCCCTCATCTCGCGGCAAGAACGTCTGTGAAAATGGGACAAAGTGAGTTTTATTAACGCATCCATGATTAAAAACACTCGCCGTTGTAAACCACTCGTTTTATCTCGCAACACGAGTCTTTCTGCTCGTCTCTCGTCACTCCGGGAGAGCGTAAGAACACGCAAGAGGGGAAAAGAGTGTCGGAGCGCGAGAATCGAACGAAAAGTTGCAAAAAAAGAGAGATTCTTCCTCTTTTTTCTTCTTTTCACTTTATGGCTTTTTCTTTCTCCGCCAACGTACAACTCCGCACCGGAATCCTTTTTGACTCTTCTTCCTCTTCTCTTTTTTTCACCCTCTAACGCTTTTCTTCTTTCACTTACTTTTTTTCGTCAGCTCGGCGCTCTGTATTCCATGTAACCGGAGAGGGTATAAACTTGGATTTTCCAGAATCTCATTCACTCGGAGTGGTCGTCGCTTGCGCAAGTCGAGCCTTCGCCCATTTGAGTATTCACATGCATCCACGTTAACTTTTTATAAAATATGGATCCTCCCGGTGCGTACATTACCGGCCAAAAGCCCGAATTCACGAAGAAAATAGAAATAAGAGCGAACATTTTTAATTATGTCATTTTTCTCAATGTTTTTTATGATTTTTTCTAAAAGTGAAAATTCTCCACCGAGTTTAGACGTTTTGTTCGATTTCGGTGAGGGACTCGAAGGGAAAGCTCATTTTTATTTTTGTCCTCTACTGTATTCATGTAAAGCTTTCCAAAGACGAGGGAACCGCTCGGAAGTATTTCACGCAAAACGGGATATATGATGCGCGCTCGACGGCAATGAAGTTGCTTTGTCTTTATAAGGCGTGTACATTCATGAATAAAAATAGCGCGGCAAAAGTCTTTTTTTTCATCCCTTTCATATACGGCGCGTTGCTCATCGAGAATAAGAGGGTGCAAAACTTTTTACCGCAACCGGTCTCCCTTTTCCCGATTTCGATCTTTACCATTTTCCTTTTGGTTACGCTCCTCTCCCGGTTGTGAAAGATAATGCGGACATTTTTCGCGAGCCTCATCTCGCTTTTCGATTGATTAATAAAAAAAAATCAAGAAGCCTGAGAAAAAAAAACAAGAGGCGAGAGGAAAAAAGGTTGACAACTATCTATCAGGAGAATTGCGAGTTCATCGTGACGCCGGGTCTTGGGAAGCATTAGCCATAATCACGAAACCGGTGTGATTTTCTCGAATGGAGCGAGATAAATGCGCCACGGATGACGGAGAGAGCGAGAATCGGGGAAGAGGATATCGCGTTTTAATGCGGGCTTGAATTCACAGGTCCGTGACACGTAGCGCCATTCTCGCGTATCAACGTATCATCTCGCGGGGGTGTTAGAGTGAATAACGAGCGAAACAAAAAGCAAAACGAGAGAAAGAGAGGCAGGGATGAGTCTCTTCGTCAGTTGGGACAATAAGGTATACGCATATACGATTCCCGTGCGATTCTCGCGCGGTAGACGCCGCGGGGTGTGAAAAGGAGAAAAAAAATGAGAATTAAAGAGAGAGAGGGAGAGGGCGAGGAAGAAGGGGAATTCCCGAGGGAAAATCGGGCTAGGCCGCGAATGCTTGACGTTCGATAGGAAAAAAAGGTGAAAAAAGGTGGCATGGAGAGGAAGATGCGCCTGGTGGTAGTGTGAGCTCCGGAGGAATCGAGGAAGAGAGAGAGAGAGAGAGAGAGAGGAGCAGAGCCACTGACTGGCGTCTGCTAACGACCACGTCGGAGTTTATCGTTATAAAATCGGGGTAACTAAGTTCGAACGAGTCTCGGGGGAGAGTGTGAGTGCGCGCGTTTCCAAATGCTCGGGGAAGAGAGGATAAGCGCGATCCTGGGGATGATATGTGAGGTGTGTAAGCGAGAGAGATGACGCTCTCGTACGGAATCGCGATACCGGAGGGCTGCGCGCGAACCTTCTTGCTTTCTGTAAAATGGGGATTATTAAAATAACGAGACTCCGTGGAGAGTCTTTCCCCCTCGAATCCTGGAGAATATCAGGGGAGATTACACATTGTCCTTAAACAATGTGACGCCTGACGCCCTCTACCTATTTTTATCTCCTAGCGCGGTCCTGGCTCTTCCGCGATGAGGACGTTGACGACGTCGGTTTACACCCTCTGGATCCTTCTCGTGGCCATTTGGACCGGATCGCATGGTTGACGCGGAATCGTTGGATTGTCATCCTCGATGATGAGGAAAACCTTACCTGGAACGTCATGAATACATAGGGATGAAAGTTTATTCATTGTCTCGGAACATGGCAACTATTAATGTTCTTTAACTGCGTTTATATCCGGATGGTCTTGTTGGACCGTGTAATAATTACTTCAACATCAGTTTACACCTTCTGCGTCCTCCTTACGGCGATCTGAAACTTCAGGATCAATCGCGTGGCTATCGCAGAACCGTGGTACGGGATTTTCGTCTCCTGAAACTTAGTCTCTTGAATGAATCAGCATCATGAAAAACTATTCATTATCCTGAAGCATATGATGGTGACGATTGAGACCAACTACTTTTGGTTTTATTTGCTACACTGAGAAAAATATTTGGTTCCTGTAACCATATTTTAACTATATTTTATAGTGCTGTGAGGGACTTAGATATTAATATAGTAACATTTAATTTAAAAATATGATTTTCGTGATTGATATTTTTCTGTTTAGACGAAGCATACGCATATGGTAAACGTAACACAGTGTATGGTAAACTGTGTAAATATGCTACATTGTTAAGTTGACAAGATTTGTATAGTGAAAGTAATCATACTGTGTGGTCGAGAACATCGTACTATGCGGTAGAGAGTAGCACATTGTATGGTTAAACGTACAATATCGTATGGCAAAAAGTACCATATTGTATGGTAAGCGATATCATACTGTATAGTGAGGAATAACCATGACGTGTAGTTAGAAGCACATTATCGTAGACTAAGAAACGTCATATCATGAAGTAAAAACCATCGCACTGTATGGTCTGAAGCATAATGTTACATGGTGAGGAGTACCAGATCGAACGATTGAGAGAACTGTTTTCGTACGGTAAAGAGCGCAATATCATATGTCGAAGAATACCTTAACGTATGGTAAAGTTAACCATATTCGTATTGTTCGAGGAGTCATTCTGTATGGTAAGCAGTACAATATCGTACGTTGAGGAGTACCATAACGTATGGTAAAATCTACTATGTTCACATTTTCCAGTATATCATACTGCATGGTAAAAATACAATATTGTATGTTACATTGTACGATCGTACAATATGGTATAACCATATAATGTAGTTGATGTTACCATAGCACACTTTACCATACGTGTTTGTTGGACTTGCCATACAAATTCTTCTCAGTGTAGTGGTTCTGCTTTTTCGTCTATTGAGGACTTGAACGACATCACAGTTTACATCCTGCGCATCCTTTTTGCGGCTATTCGAGGCTTCATCCGAATCAATCCGTGTAGTTATCATGGTTTCTCGGTACTATTGAATTTTCATCCCTAAAATCTGCTTCATCCCCGTGCCATCCTCGTTCACCGTCGACGACTAAAATTGTACCTGGTGCATCTCAAATAAAGAGATATCGCGCGAGCGAAGAATACGGAGATTCTGTGGCAACTTGTAAATGGCAAGGATTATAGCGGAATGAATGCGTCTACGAGGGTGGAAGGGTAAGGAGAGAGAGGAAAAGAAAAAAAGGGGGGAAATGGTTTCTGTATGCGGCGTCGAGGCGCGTTGCGTCCAACAGAATGGGCCGACGATGCCAGGCATGGACGAAAAGACGACAAGCGACGACATCAACAACGTCGAGAGCGACGCTTTTCGTTCGGGGCTCGGTGGCGAGGGGGTACAGGGGAGGGGATAACCGGGGGGGTTGAAGAGAGGGTGAAGCGGGCTCGGAGGCGAAAGAAAGTCGCGCTGCCGCCGGTGGAACGAGAGAGCAAGTGCGCCTGGCTTCGAGAGGGGCTCGAGGGAACGGGGGAGAATAATTTAAAAGCTGAATTGAATTTTTTTTTCCTCGGAGTCTTTCCTTCGGGCATTGGGAGGCGGACAATGGCTCAATGGCGATGTATCAAGGAAAGTCGACTCGCGGGAGAGGCTAGCATTGTATCGCTCTTTCCCCGCGCATCTCTCTTCACTCTTTTCTTCTTCTTCTTCCTCTTCTTCTTCTTCCATTCTTCCACTACACTTTCTTCTTTCTTTTCTTCTCTACCTCTTGCGTTTCGCATTATTCCCCTCTTTGTCAAGCACGATAGCACTATTCCACATTTCCTAGTCTGGAGAATGCAAACGTGTGCAGGAAAGCATATCTAAGCAGACGTAACACAGCGCGGTGTATATGTGTAAACGTGACGGAACGCAAATGTACTCTTCGTATAGTAATCAAAGTCGTCACGCGCCTGAATCGCTCGTCACTCGGATATTTTCTCTGGAGTTCTCATCACTCGATTGAATCTTACCGATTTGCGCGCATCCCAGTATTCTCATTTTCATCAGACGATGACTCAAAGCGCTTTGATAATTCGAAGACAGGTTGCTCGTAGTTCGCGCATAGAAATATATATATCCAACTCCCGTCCTGGAGAGCGTCGAAAGTAGATCTCATCTCACGAACAGACATCGATTCATAAAATGCCTTTGTTGGTCTTTGTTTTCCAAACAGGGAGGGACAAAACGCTACCATTTGTTGAATGGAACCCCGCTCTCCATTGTTCTCCATCACAATGCCCTGCTTTCCGCACAGATCTACCACTACTTCGCTTGATAACACAAATTTAACGAATTTCTACTTACCCTCTAAGGTTCAATCTAAAAACTGCCGTACTCAGACTCCTGATAGCTCAATGAGGTTTTTCTTTAAGCGCAAAAGGGTTCGACGTCCGATTGACGATCGATTCCTCATTGTGCAACGAAGAAACGAATTCTCGAATACGAATTTCCGTTCTTCCTCGTTTTATTACTAAAAGAACTTTTTAGAACTAAATCACTATTCTATTCTACTTTACATCAGTACTCGATTCCATCTTTCCACTATTATTTCAATCATCAGGCAATTTTCAATTCCAATTAGATTATGGCTCGATCATTTGATTTATTAGTTATTCTTAAAGTTAATATCGTGATTTAAATAGTTTTTTGATTAAACTAAATTTCAATTCTCTTGAAAACTGAACATTGTACAAAAGAAAAGCATTTTCAATTTATTAATATTTTTGATGTTATTTATATTATTATTTATAGCAAGACCTTTTGGATGGTAACTCTGGTCTTCCGATTTTTTAATTTGTAATTTTAATTATTGTTGTATTGTAACTATTGGCAGAACAACATCTCTGCTCAAAATTTGTCTACTCGATATTGTTATACAGATTGGATATTGTTTTTTTGCATTCTTGAGTAGACAAATTTTGAGCAGGGATGTTGTTCTGCCACTATTGTAACTATAGACAACTTGAACCAATTTCGAACACTCTTATGAATTATAATTTTTTTATAGTTACAAACTTGAATTAACTTTTTATGTAGTTACAGAATCTAAAATTTGTTTTTTTATCAAGACGTATTGTTAGTCGAAAATAGTAATTTCGCTGATAATATAATTATCAATTATGATAATTATCAATCACTGTAAAAAATTTTATGGAAATTACTATATAATATGTGACATTAAAATTACGAACTCAATATATCAAAACGCAAATTACAATACTCGAGTGATTGAAAATTTAGTGGGGAATTTTGAAAAAGACAACCTTGTAAAAAAATTTCATTACACTGTATCTATACTACATAGTTCTAGTAGAATGGGACCTCCATGTATATTTAATTAAAGTAAGGTACAATAAAATTCCTATCGCATTTGAATTTCATTGCAGGTATCTGCAAAAAAACTCCCAAAACGAGTTTATCAATTTCAATATGCATTTCTTTTTTATAATGCACAATTTGGTAAATATAGGACCGACATGAATTTTTTCTGCCTTTTCTCAGACCAATTTGAAAAACAATAATCTAACTCGGTATTTTCAGGTAATGTTTAAAGGTTTTACTATGTACCTAAAATCCAAAAGCAGTTGTATAAATTTTCAAACACTATGGTATTTAAATTTCATCGACAGTACTTGTGAAAAAAAAACTTCAAACATAAATATTAATTTTTAATACAAATTGTCACAAATGGTTACATCGACGTACCTTCTTATTGTGAAAACTATATTCAAATTTGATCATATCTTTATATCCTTCAAATTTCAATTCCGTTGAAGTACAAGAATAGTGATAGTTCAGTGTCCATCGTGAATGGTTTTTTTATGAAGACGTATTATTCGAAAGAATAGCAATTCCGCGGGTTACGTTCCGTGTTGGTGATCGGCATGCTCTGTCCTCGTCTTACCATCGATGCTCCCGCCGTGTTATCCTGGCGTGGGGACATCGAGGCGACAGATCCGGCCACGGAAGGTACAAAGGGAGGAGACAAAAGGAAGCGCCGCCCACGCAATACTGAAACAATGGAGGTCGAACAATGCAGTAGCCGAGCTACTGCAAATTTAACCGATAATCGAAGGTGCTCGGGGGGACGAGCGCTCTTTTATCCCATTCACGTGTATTATATCGAATTATTCCTTCACCACCTGATGTATTCGTCGTTGAAAAAATCGTGTCCAATTTTTTTTTCACAATTTTTTGAAAAAATCGCACGGAATCGAGAGATATTTCATGACCGATTTCGTTTGCTTCTTCACTCGGTCTGTCTTTCGCGAATGCCAACGAGATGATTGAATACGACACAGCGGGAGGGCCTTCTTTTTGACACTTCTCATTTCCCGACGGGGCTCGCTCTTGTCCCGTTCCCATTTTACTGACTACACCGCACCTTATCTCAATTTCAACTGCTCTCTCTCTCTCTCTCTCTCTCTCTCTCTCTTGCACGCTCTCGTTCCCTCCTTCGCATCCTCTCTGAGAGCTTTTGTACTTTTTAAGGGACTTTCCAGGGACACGAGTGACGTATACACACATGCGGAAATGAATTTCGCCGGAGAGTCCTGGAATAATGAAAAATTCGGATCTGGTCTCTTGGTAATTGTCCTTAAAGTATCGAGATGAATGCTGAAATCTTTAGAAACGAATATTTCGGTCGCTAAAATTCATTTTCATGAATATGTCGATTTTAAGGCGATGTTCAAGTGTCCTATATCGTGCAAAATCGAACTTTGCTATTTTCTCTGAAAATAAACATTTTTCGAAGAAACAAAAAATATCACGTTGTAGTCTCTCCATCAAAGAATAATGTGATCTCTTGTTTTTTCGAAAATACCAAAAATCTCTGAGAAAATAGCAAATTCTATTTACATCTGTCCCTCTCGCACTCGCAGGGGTTAAACATCACCTTAAAACTCAAAGAATGGCTCTTTGTTTTTTTTTTCGAGATGGACACAGCGCAACGTAGATATAAATAAATTTTTGTTATTTTTGCGTTATTAAAAATCCTACAATAACGAAATTTTTTTTGCAATTCTGTCGGAGAATCGAGATAATAATGAAACTCTAAAAACAAATGTGTAGTTCATTTTTACGAGTATATGAAATTCAAAGAAGAATCGAATCTTCACTCGGGAGACGACCGCGAAGAGTGAAGAGTTCCGCGCCAGTTGAGCGATGGATGGCCGAGATTGCCATAAATTTTCAGTGAAAAGGGACTCTGTGTGTTCGGTGTCGGGGCAGGTTAGCCGGAGAGGTATACACGATAGAGAGCGGCTCATCCGCGAGAGACCCGAAACGAGCCGGACACGAGTGAGAGCAAGAGAATAGGAAATATTCCGCGGTGCGCGCGTTCAGATCTGCTTTCCACGACAATGTTGCGAAATGAAGATGAACGGTCGTCCACAATGCGTCCCGTATTCAGCGTGTACAAATACGGCTCGGCTCCAAACACGTGAAATCGATTTCGAGCAAATAATCGGATACTCGGTCTGGGCGAGCTCTGCGGAGGAGGAGGAGAGGAGGAGGAGGAGGGGGAGGAGGACGATGACGAGGGGGGAAGGAGGGAGAGGCAGCACACGGAGGAGAAGGTGGGCGAGGGCTGCAGTTCAGGATCCACGACGAGGGGATTTCGCGATCAGGGAGAGAGAGCGAGAGCGAGAGAGAGAAGGGTAGGAGCGCATAATTCAGAATCGACAAAGCAGCAGATTATGGAAATAGAGTCCCGGAGTAGGAGCGCGTTCTATCCTCATCTCTTTGCGAGTCCTCTCACCGGGAGCTGCTATATCTTTTATTTCTTTCTCTTTCTCTCTCTCTCTCTCTCTCGCTCGATCTCGCGAGAAGCGGCAGCAAGAAGTCCGGGGTATCACGATCGTGCACGGGGATAGATGGCGCGCGGGGGCGCCCGCGGTGTTGCCATGCCGACCATTGTGTCGCGACTCGTTTCTCCGCTCGCGCGGATCGCGCATATCGTGTGCACGGAGAAACGTCGAGCCTCCCGCTTTGCCCTTCCCGAATCGAGGCTACCGGAGAATCCCCTTGATGCGGTCTATTCCCTTCGCTCTCCCCCCCCCCCCACCCCGCCCCGCGCGTATACTCCCATCCTCCAACATCATCCCGTATATTCCTCCTCCTCCTCCTCCTCCTTCCCCCCAGTCCCCCACCCCCCACTGCACCCCTTCCCCCTCGGGGTAGCTCTCCGCGATGCCGCGGCGTCGCCACCTCCAATCTCGAAGCTTCGGCTCGCGGTGGCAGCGCCCCCACGCGCCCTGGTATATACGGCGGTGCCGTTGTTACGGCGCGGCGGGCCTCTCTGCCGTTTATCGAGACTGATTCCGCCCCCGCCTGGCATCCACGACGAGTGTGCCTCATCCTACGGAGCCCTCTCTCTCTCCCGATTTCTCCGAGCCAACCCTCTCTCTGATGCTTTCTACCTCTTTCCTCCCCCTCTTTTGGCTCCTTTCCTCCCCCTCTTTTGCTTTCCCTCTCGCATCATCGTCATCCTTCCTCCTCATCCTCCTTTCTTTTCCCCTCATCCCTCCTCCTCATCCTCCTTCTCTCCCATCCGCTTATTCCCTACGTTGTACCTCATCTCTCTAACGACTTGTTGTTAATGTTGCATCAACTCACCCCTGCAAACAAGCTCTCGGCGGCGAACGCGAAAGCTCTCGCCCGTACGCAAATTTATATCCGATCCTGCTGGGAGCCCGGACTTTCCTAACCTTAACAGACTAGCTACGTGTCTGCATTTGTACCGGATTTGAACGCGAATGCGCAACCACACCGGTACCTCGACTCGCGTTTGTACACCGGAGGATATGAAGGAGAGGATTCGAGTCGAGCTACAAATCCAACGGGCATGAACACACATCCTCGACTAACCTCAACAGAATTCCTCCCCACCCCCCCTCCCCCCCCGGCACTTTGCTCATCGCTACTTTTTAATCCTCTCTTTGCTCTCGTACATTTTCATAATCACCTCGTACACACTGTGATTAAAATCTCATGCGATCCATCGTCATGCGAATTTCACTCCCACTTTTAACTTTTTTGATCTCGAGCTGACGGGAATAATCAATCGAAACTAGGCAAATTCATCATTTTTTTCATTGTAGATGTATCTCCTTCATTTTTGAATAAAGAATATGGATTTTATTATAAGTATTTCATGGACTGTGTGTAGATTCACTGTGTAGGTTTTGAGGTTCAATTAAATTTCCAGCGACCTTTATCGCGCCATTCGAATTTTACTTCTCTTTCAGCTTTTTACCTTATATATTTGGATGACGAGAATAAATCGAAACTAGGTAAAAATTAATTATTTCTGACATATATTTTGATATTCGAATAAAAAGATGCATTTGATGCAGTGTTTTTTATCATAAATTAAAAATTCGAACGCTTGTGAAAATTATCGAAATTTTTTTTATTCATTTAGTTAAAATTCTAGCGATTTGTAATTAGATGATGTACAATTTTCACTCCCTTTTAAGGAAATCCCTCCCTTAAATTTATTTATGCTTGAAAATATTTTTGTTAAAATGTTAATTTATTTTTAAATGTTAAAATTTATTAAAGAATTGAGAATGCTCCGAATTGAACGGTCAAACAAGAACTAACCGAATAAAACAAAAGTTTGTGTCTCTTTAGCTTAAGCTGAATTAAATAAATAATAAATTTTGTTAAAAATAAATTTCTAACAAAATATCGTTTTCAAGGGATACACTAACATTCTTCCTCTCTCGTTCACATGCGTAAAACATACATTAATAATTTTACATATCTCTTGAATTTCGAATAAGATACGAATTTCATGAATTTTACTATCGAGACGAGATCATACGTTGCACTTGCTTAAAAATTCGAACGTTTCAGAAATAAATTTTGAACGTCCGGTTCCGCGTTTAAATGGAAACGTTCTCATTTGAATGAAAAATCAGTGAATGGCGACGATTGTGTATCGTTTCTCGTAACAATGCTTACAGTTTATTTGCGGTAAATTCGGAGAGTTAGTTTCGCGAGGGGGGAAGAGAGAAGAAAAATGGAAACTGCAGTCCACGGATTCGCTGCCCGTCGGTTTATGTTACACAGAGAAAGAGCCAGAGAGAGAGAGCTTTTGGGACAAGTATTTATTGACAACGAAAAGCTCTGGTCACTGCGGCCCGATTGTGGAGAAAAGCTTTTTCGGAATTCTCCTTTTTCGGTACGACTGAGGCCAGCTTTTCGCAGCATTCTAATTACACAAACACACATACACGCCGACAAATATTGCATAGCTACGTTTTTCCTCGTTGCATTACACAGTTACGAAGGTTTCTCTCGAGACAAAGGTCCGTAAGGGTTTCATTCGAGCTCCGAATCGAGCGATGCAACTTCGCTCCGTTTTGTCCTGGAGGCAACATTTTTTTTTCACCGTTCATTCGTGTACTCGCTGGAAAAAAGGGAAACATGAAGTCGCGCTCGTATATAGGACTCGCGCACGAAAAAAAGAGAAAACTGATGGGGAAATCGGGAATGGGAAAAAAAATATTGAAAATTGTATTATCGGTGAATAATCGGAGTGAACGAATAACGCGTGTCAGTCGGAAAGATACGGAGAATGGAGAAGCCCTGACTACTGTGAATAATGTGATCGATCGTCATTCTTGAACGGAACGAGGAGCTCCGATCGCGATGGCGGGGCGAGAGCCTTTTCGGATACTTTTGCATCCGGAGGTTCTGATCGGAAAAAAAGAGTTTCGCAGAATCACTAATGGTGGAAATGACCCGGAAAATTTGAGGAGTCCGGTAGCTATCCATCCATCGAATGGACCTTCCCTCTGGACGATTCTACGTGTGTGTTTGTATATATAAATGTGTGTGTGTCGGACCGGCTGTCCTCGATTCACGCTCAACTTTTGCTCGACACTGTACATTAGCGAGCTTCCTTCTCCTAATGCAACACGCTCGAGCACTTTTCATTCCCGTGAAATCTCGCGGACTATCATTCGAAACAAGAATCCAACATCCATCATTTTTCATCAGTCACAAATGATTCATGAATATCGCAATCGCACGTGCCTATCTTGATTGATTCGCACAATTTTGCCTCATGATATTCATCTATTCACGAATTAGTTTCGAAAACTGTTTACTTGAAAATTCAGCAGAGTCATGCAGACGGCAATTGAATAATTTTATGTAAAATTCCACGTGCTGAATATTCCAGTTGTGGATGTGATGTATTTCGAGATGAAGGGAAACGAATGAAAAGCTCATCGTGTTTACCTTGATGTAGAAGTTACTTTCAAGTACGACGAACTATCAAAATTTTATTTGTTCAAATAATTTATCTGTAAATTGTTTAATATTTCAGGGAGGGGAGGGCAAAATTGGGTACGGGGGGCAAAATGGGGTACCCCAAAAATTTGGTGAAAAATTACAATATTTCAAATTTTGATAAATTTTAATATCAAATAGTCTTTTATTTGCTAAGAAAAATTTTAATATCAAATAGTCTTTTATTTGCTAAGAACATTATATTTGGTGATTTAAAAACACGTTTAAACAAAAACTAAAGCGAAAAATCAATTAACAAGCAGATCGAAAAAGAACATTTTCTTTGGTAATGAAACACATGTAAACAAAAATGAATATAAATCATCAATTAATCACTTGAAATAAGACGTCAAAGCTAATAATAACTTAACAAATTATGAGAAAAAAATTTGTTCGTACTTTTTGCAGAGGTACCCCATTTTGACAACTGAAAAAAAAATTTTTTCTCATGAAAATTTTATTTCAGTTGAAAATTGAATTTGTTTCCTTCA
>JAPYYX010001376.1:0-26336 GCA_030522605.1 Cremastinae sp. B BG-2022a | reverse complement strand
TCTCTTTCGATTGAAAAAAAAATCATCCCGCTTACTTTTGTCTAAGGTATCAAACTTTATCATCATTTTATTAATTTCATCGAAATTTTTAGCCCCTAGTTGTCAAACTTTTTCGCATCGGAATTTTTTTGCACACCATCAGACGTGCATACGTTAAAAATTGAACGTCAAATTCTCTTTCTTTCAGCGATCTTTGCAGTGGTCGGTCATTCGCGAATACATGAATGAAATAAAATGAAATTTTTAATCGATATAGTAGTGTAGTGACGACTAAAAATTCAATATTTCGTCATATTCTTCGATTTTGCAGCACCATGGTAAATAGAAAGTTAATTTTTTGTTTCAATTTACGAAATTTTTGAAGATTCAGTGTCAATGTTAATAAGGTTATATTTTTTCGTATTCCTTTTCTTGTCTTGTTAATGTTAATAAAACGTTCTCAACACATAGAATTATTCATAGAAATAAGCCAAAATAATAACAAATTATATGATATCAATAAAAGGACTAATAAGTTGAAATGGTTCAATTAAAAAAAAATATTTTCATGGTTATAAATGGGCATCGAACGAATATTTACTAGAAGAAATCAAATACTCGCAAAAACACCATCAAGATGGTGTAAAAAAAGGAGGCAAGTACATTTTTTCACAGTATTGTGGTAAATGGTAAAGAGATTGTCGTAACACGATAAGTCTGCTAAATAATAATTTGAATTATTGAAAAATATATATGAAAGAACTTATAACTAAAAGGTATTTAATAATAAACTCGGCAAGTATTTTTTTAGAAATTTTATTCTTCATTGTTATCGTAGTCTGATTGCAGTTTTATATATAAATTTATAAGTTCTTTCATATATATTTTTTCAATAATTCAAATTATTATTTAACAGACTTATCGTGTTACGACAATCTCTTTACTATTGACCACAATACTATGAAAAAATGTACTTGCCTCCTTTTTTTTACACCATCTTGATGGTGTTTTTGCGAGTATCCATGTATATTGCGTATATACATATATAGTTTTGACCTCATTCCAAGATAAAATTCTATTTTGAATTCTCTTCATGATTGAATATGCAATAATTAATAGTTAATTTATTCAATTCAAATAAAGAGCATATCGGAAAAATTACCTCAAAATGATATAGGTAAATCTGATTTAACAAAGTTCCAACGGTATTGAGGACGCCGACGTTGAGACCGTAAGAGTTGCAAAGAATTAGGTAGCTTTTATTTGTGAAAAGACGACGCATGGGTTGAAGAAAGCCTTCTTTATTCGCGCTGTGATTAGCTACCTGAATCGCCCTGGTTGCGCTCGGAGGCAAATGTGGTTCCTCTCGGAAAACTGAAGTTGGAAAAAACGCAAACAAAAAAAATTAAACAAATTCTCCAAACAATGTGAGAAAGATCAAGAGACGCGGTAGCGGCTCGACGCCAAGTATGAAAGAAAGAGAGAAAAGAATTAAATATTTACAGAAAATAACGAGTATCGTGGAAATTGTTGAGATGACTGCTACTGTCCAGAATACCCGGGAAAGATCGATTCCGATGTCATCTAACCTTACATGATTTTTCACGAGTATTGGCATTAAAAAAAAGCAAAGAGCGACTCCCAGCTGGTTTCCGAATATTCCCAGAGACGTCGCTGTTGACAACTGGTCCGTGTGGAACCACTGTGCGGACAAACGTCCTGGCGTCGTCAGGACGAATACCTGAGTACTCGCGACGAGGGATTGTCCAATAAAAGTTAGAACAAATCTGTCGGGATGGACGGAAAATACTTTTATCCAGGAACCGACTGTGCAGAGGAGACAGCCGGCTATAGTCGTCCATCGTAGGCCCATGAGCTCGGCGACGTAGGATGCGGGAATTATAAACAACACATAGTAGAGCATGTAAGTCATCGAGGTCCAGTCTATGGCTACCGATGTCACGCCATAGTACCTGAAATTTTTTTTTATCATTGTTATGTTTTTGTATGAATTTTTGTATTTCGATGAAGTTCTACCTCGTAACGATATTCGTTATGATGGAGTATTCGACCCATTGAAACGTGCTCACTGCCGAATAGAACATGAAGAGCGTCAAAATCATCCATCGCCATTTGTAAACCTTTGTTTCGAACTCGCTCGTATTTTTACAAGTTTCATTCTCACTGGCTTTGTTGTCGTTCACGCTTCTTATTGAAGGTGCGATCGGACAAGCGTCGACAAGACGAGCCTCCGATTCTTCGTTGTTTTCCTTCATAACGAATGAGCGATTTTTTCACCCAGTTTCCACTCTCTCGTATCCATGCGTTCATTGAATACTTTCTCTCCTCCGTTGTTAAATTTGAACCGCGAATATATACCGTTGCGAAGAATACATGTGTGAAATATGAAAAAAATCGATCCTCCCGTGAAAAAAAACAACACCAACTGAGCCGTCTTTGAAAAAAATTCCGAAGTACTTAATTGATTTCGGAGTGGGAAACGACTCGGAGAACGTTTCACGAATCACGATCCGAGCGCGTGGCTCATTAGCCCAGCGTTTCCAATTATATGCTCGCGATCAAAATCGTGTACTCTCTTTTCCATTAGCGGAATAATCTATTCGATCCTTCGATACAGACTTGCGGATTCACCCACCTCCGTCTGATTGTACCAAAATGTTACCGACGATAAGATTGCTTCTATATTTGCACGATTCTTAACTTCGATTGCATCAAGAACTCGCAGAACGAGGCAAGAACAAATTAATGTACTTGGAACCGCTGGATCGGAATTTTTTTTAATTTTCACCTATTTAATGTCAATCTAAAAAAGTTCAATGTAAACGAGTAAAAATGTTCCTCTTCAAATAAGACATGTAATAATAGACCCGAAAGACTTTTTTACGATTACGAGCTCATGAGATGAACAAATAGACGGGTGCGTGTAACGTCAGAGAGCGAGTCGAGGATTGACACAGAGATATCCGTATCACGTATATCAGAGCTCCATGCGTATCTAATATCGCTCGCAGAGAGCTTCAATGCTGGTGAATACGCAGGGACGGCGAGGATACACGTGTGCAAGGATATAGGGCCATAGACACGCATATCGCATCGATCTCATCGAATCGTTGCATTTCCCCCGGCACGGAATATTGATATATTACGCAACGCATTGAATACATACGCAAACTCGGAGTTACGATCAGATTCGATTGAAATATTATAATTGGTTTTCGTGTAGATTAATTGTAGTTTTTGTCCCAAAGTACAGAATTAGAAAAAAAAGGTAGCAGATTGGAAATTTTAACTGTGGCCTCTTGGATGACGAATAGATTCTTTTTTTCTTCGTGGAATTACCGATGTCCCAGTGTTTTGCGTAATAGCACTCAGGTGGAAGAAGGTGGATTCAAAGTTCAATGAACATTTTGGAGTCATCCTTGCGTTTGGAACGGTTTCTCGTTCCCTCGCGATCGAGCGTCTCCTTCCACATCACGTTTTGGTCTTACAGTCGTCATTATCCCTCCGTACATTCGCGTGCTCGATTTGCAATTGCGAATCTGGGAGTCGCAGGACGGCTCTCTCTCTCTCTCTGCCGTCGTACCTTCATTTTCTATCTCCTCGATGGGAAACTTGGTCTTGGTCTGTGATATCGATATGCCGGAGCGACTAATTAAATTCTGGATGAAGTCGGTCAGAGTTCACCGGGTCTTCATCCTGTCATCCTCCCCCACACCCTTGACTTTGTCATTTTCCTCGTTGGTGTTTTCTACCATCTCGAAGCGATACTTCCTCTTTAATTTTAAAGTTATGACTCTACTCATTTCGTTTCTGGCTCCTCGCTCTTTTGGTTTCACTTCGTACTTCGTGTAAACTTATTTTTCTTTTCGTATCTGATGATGCACTTCTCTCTTTATTTATTCCAATCTTGTGATCTTGCATTCACTCGCGTAATGACAAAAAATTCGTTGATTCTCCTCTATTTAATACCAACCAGAAAAATATTGAGGGACTACGGGAAGAGGGAAGGAGCGAAAGAATATACATGGGAGTAAGGAAGATAAAAAAAGGCTCGTCAGAACGTAGTCGACCAGTTGGTTGGCTCATACCGAGAAAAATTAAATTATTCGAGAGATTACGTTACTTGGTTTGCTCAGGAGTGCGGCAAAGGATGAGAGATGATGAAATAAACGAGAGGGAAAAGAAAGGTGAAAATCGAGAGGATGAATAAAGAGCCGCATCCGGCCGGATCATGCATGCCAGACTGAGGATCAAGTCGAGCAAAAACCCTGTGCCAACAAAGGAAGAGGAATCACACGGAATTAATCAACACTACGGTTCGTTTGAATTGAAGCAAGATACGAGGCTTGACTATCGGACAAATGGATCAACATTTGACATTGTCGTTCGGGAGCGATCTTCTGCAGTTGTGTACAGCAAACATCGCCACTCACTTCGAATCTCTCACTCTTATTTTCGAGGTATATACTTGTTTATTTAAATAAAAATACAAAAGACGCGTCCCTTGCATTTGAAAGTAAATCTCATCATTTCAATTTATATTTTACTTTATGTATACATGTGCGCGTATACGGATGAAAAGTACATGGGATGGTACGATTTCTGTCTGTATGTAGAACGCGTCGGGGGAGAGAAGCTTCTGGCGCGTACAGCAAAAACGGCTAGGCAGAAGGCGAAAGACTGGCAAAGTTCCAACTCCATTTGAGAAAGAAGTCTTTCGTCGGTCTGTGGAAGAAGATCGGGCGGACGTTACTCGAGTTGGTGCCCCGCCTCGGGCCATTCCGAAACAAAATCCTGCGTTTTCTTTCCTCTCGATACGAGGCGACGAGCAAAGGAGAATTCGCCCCCCCCCCCCCGCTCGTGCGAACGAGCCGCCCTGAAAAAGCGAGCTCCGCGAGAAGAAGCGAGGAAAATTGATTCGAGGCGTTGGCGCGATAATGCAGAAATAAAATCTCCCAGACGTATGTACTCGACGTTGTACTCTTTTCTTCGCGCATCCCTGCGAGAATGCTGCCTCAGTCAGCCAGATTTCACGAGAGCTCTCTTCATGCAAATTCCTTCTTCGCCATTTTTTTTTCTACTGCGGCGTGTATCATGCATATATACGTATCTATATCTCTGTATCGACTCTCATTGTGCGCTCTGGGCGATCGCCGATAGTCGACCAAGACACAGCCGTTTCTTGTTCGGGGCGAGTCGTTCGGATAATGGAACGGACTAGAGTCCACAATTTATAGCGAGATCGTTGTTCATCCGTTCATGTACACGCGGCAATGTAATACGCGATCGCGACACGAGCAGACGTCGCGTTACTGCAATTCCGTTCTATCCCGAAGCCTTTTCGTATCAGGATACAGAGTTGATATTCCTCTCACTGACACGGTATCCTGTTTCTGCACCACCGATCGGTCAAGCCTCCTCCGTGTAAGCAAATCCAGACGCCTGATGCCACGCGACTCGATCGTCACACACGCGTCGCGCTTAAATCCGCTCATGCTAAAAACCGACGGAATTCCAATTATCCAATTTCGCAGTCCGCTTTTCGCGATTCTACCTGTTGGCGGATTAGCATTTCGTACTTTTCCGCTACACTTTCGCGAATTCACGGTTACGGTGTGCGGCGTAGTCTCTCCCTTAGCCGGGTATGCAAATCTCGAAGACGGGCGCTGCCGGGAAAAGAAGAGAACTGTATTATGTGATGGAAATATAAGGAGAATCCCCTGCGGATATCTCGCACTTGGCTAGCCAGAATCTTTCTCTCTGGCCCCGGCTTTTGCGCCTCTCCGAACGCCAGCTAACCATTGTCAGACGTTTACGAGTGTAATCGCGCAGAACGTGAAACTTTTCCTAGGAGCCGGGAATCGTCCCACGACTACATTCTTCCGTATAAATTCGAGTGTACGTACTTTGGCATACGCGCACAATTCCATACGTGTGTATGTCACTCAATGGCCTCTCGTAGTTTTATTATCTCTACTGTTCTCATAGCAGGCAATAAAGGGGACCGTGGAATACGAAAATGAAGCCATATAAAATTTTCCCATTTCGATACCGCGCGTTTGAAATTCGATTAAGCCAAAAAATACGCGTATCCGTATAATTTTACTTCCGCATATATTTTGTTTCGAAATAATACACGCGAGTCTAGTGGCGCATTGTCGTGACCTGATTGACCAGCGTACAAATTGGTGCGCAGGGGCTCTCATTTTCGTCCTGGACCAAAGTTTAGATTCGCACGGCGGTAGACGTGTATATTTGCGCATCAGGAGGAGTAGGTTACGGCAAGAGCAAACGAAGAAAATCCTCCGCACTGTTTTGGTCCACGTACTACACCCTCCGGAAGGGATGAAGAAGGAAACTCGAGCTGTGTTTGCCATGTTTGCTGAGGATTACGAGTTCACGTATACATATATCTATCGCTCTCTCTCTCTGGATACGTACACACAGGTACGACAAGACTGACTCCGAGAGAACTCCGAGGCCCTTGGCGTTCTGCGAAATGTCAAGGAACCTCCAGGCGAATGTACAACACAACGCTCTGCTCTTCTGCTCTACAAATCTTCGGGAATCCCGTGCAATCAGCGTTATTTATTGGAAGACTCGCGCGTCGTACGAAGGATCGCACCGCGCGGATCCCCCGCCCCCGTTCTCCTCTCTCTCTCTCTCGTTTTCTTTCGCTGCATACAGGATTTTCCACGATGAACCGAGACTCTTGTTCGAATTTCCTCCGAGAAAGGAATGACGACGGTTCGACGTGGAATGGCTTGCGCTCGAGGAAAAAGGACGGGTAAAAAAATGAATAAAAACAAAAATGATACGGTTTGATAAAAATGTAAGATCCTCGCAGCTGGGTTAAAGTGGGAGGAATCTCTCCGAGGTATGGATCGTAAGTGTGTATATATACTCAGCTCGGTATATATGGGAGGAAAGTGCCCGGAAACGCGGGAATCCTGCCGGCTCGCCGCGACGGCAGATGGGACGAAATTTCGTCGTGCATCAAGCGCCCTTCCGAAAAGCTCGAGTGAAAGGAGCGGCTGCTGGATCGCGACGTCAGCCAGTCTCTCTGCTCTCGCTGGTGGAACACGAAGAAGGTTGGCCACTCCCAGCACGTATATCAAACGAGGCCCTTCTCATTTAATCGCATGAAAAATAGCTCAACGATGAATACCGTTTCCTTATTTCTATGCTGATTATTTTATTTACTTATGTATTTATTCTCCCGGCCATGCACGTGCTAAAAAATCAAGGTGAACGGGCTTGAGAGCGGATTTGCATTTTCGTATGTTGGTCATGGTCGAGGATAAGCCCTTTTTTTATTGAGAATCGACTCAATTCTTTTTAAAGTCAAGCTGCATTGTTTGATCTCATTTGAGATTATCCAAATGTGCCAGAAGAAGTTTTCGGAGTGAATCCCTCGCTAATGTACACCGGAGTTCCTTAATCCCCTGTAATGCACTTTGCTACATAAAGACGATATTGCGGAAGAGAATTTTAGCCTGTTCCAGTTGACTTGATGTACATTCATACATACATAGCCAAGACTTCTTGGCCTTTTTCAGAGTTGTGAATATTCATTGACACGCGAATCATGCTTATTAATATTTATCCCGCTGGATTTGTCAACTCGGCAAGGCCGGGTGTAAAATTTGAAGGAGCGAAAAGAGAGAAAGTCAGCCCCGAGCAGCCATCTCATACAATTTTAACTATTTCAAGTCGGAGATGGGCTTAGAGGCTTTTAACTTGTAATACTCCAACTTTGAGTACGCGACGGAGAAATAAGAAAATAAACATGTTGCCCACGCTGCCAAAATGGACCAGGACTACTAATATTCTTGAGATTCAGAATAAAAATTGAAAAAATGGGTTTTATTTAAATTCTTGTAATCCTTTTGTAAATCTTTTATTTGCTTTTGGCATTCTCCTTTGTGATACGATTATGATAAGCTTTCCTAAGCATTAAAAAGTACATATACCCGAAACGTATCAGAAGTTCGTTAAATTTGGATATTCGTGATATCGACTTTCCGTTGCCTCTCGAAATCGGCAGTCGTCCCATCTAATTTTTTCATTCCCGCAAAATCCCTTCTCATTATTCTTTTACCGAAAAAACAGTCATATTTTATCCTCGTTTTTCGATTCTATGAAATTTCTCGCCCAAGGGCTCAAACTCGCGATGATCCAATTTCGCCAACAAAGTCCGCACTTGAATTTTTTTTCTTCGTCCTTCGACCACGTGTGTGAGCTTTTCGAGGAGATCTCATCTCGCGTTCGTCCTCATTTCACCGTTCGAACCGTGTATAACCTTACAGGAAAGTGCGCGCAAGTGTCCACATGCACGTACCGCATATTCCCTGGTGAACTGTCGCGAGGATTTAATAGCCAGCGGTGGTACGGAAATTGTGGGGACGATTGTATGCCCGGATAAATCGAGCGACTACTCGGGCGTTTCTCTCTCGCTCGCGCGGTGAATCGAACGCCTCTAGCTCGAAGAGGATATCACCTGAAATAGTCCGCATGCCAAATTCTCCGGCAGTGTATACATCCTGACGAAATATACACACACGGACACACGTATCAGCGAGAAAACCTACAACCCCGAAATGCGCTTTTGCCCAACCAGAGGTTCGTCCATTCTTTCGTACAGGAGCGTTAATCTGATATCCGCTTGCTTTTGTTTTTCATTTTTCCCCTCCTTCCTCGGTGAAACAAATATCGCGCGAATATGTGCAGGTAGATATTTCGCATTTCCTCTCCGCTTCGACAGAAAATTCCATTTTCGTTCCATCGACTCGCTGCATCATTTTTATGGATTCCTTTACGGTCTTTTATTTCGTTTTTTACCGTACTATCAGTTTCATCCGATAATTAATGTCGTCAAAGTCATCAGTTTAATTATTCAGTCTTTTTTCCGCAGAGAATGAAGAAAAAGGATTTTGGGATTTGGCGCAGTTGAGTACCATAGTCCTCGCGAACATAGCACGAGGAGAGAAATGAGATAAATTGTGGGACCTTCCGTGCAAGTGCAGTGCAGAGAGTGTATGTCGGATGCAAGGCGCGGCGTTCTCTCTCTTTCGCTCCGCAGAAAATTGAGTTCTCTCCTGGCTGTCCCTTTTCCTCCGGCAATCGCGAGCCGGGCTGCTCGGATGGCTGGCAGGCTACGGAAATTGTATTTCATGGTGCCAATTTAAGATGAATTGTGAAAATGAAGGTCTTGCACAGCGTGCGCGAACAGATTCATCCCCGGCGTATAAATATACTGGTCGAAGAAGGAAATTTTAATAGGGACGAATAAAAGTTTCCACGAATCGTCTGAAGAATATTTTCAGATAGACATTTATGGGTCAAAGAATGGCGATGATGTTTCAAAATGAATTTCGATAATTCAGCCGGCTATTCGAGAAGGCAAGGATGAAAAATAAATCGTGACTTCTGATATTGTATAATTCTCAATGTTCAGGGGCAACAACGCTGAAGGTTTGTCGTGAAATACTGCGCTCCTCTGATGGTAGGTAGCAATCAGAGTTCCGGATTAATGGGTGCAATTGAAAGGGCGAGAGAGTGGATAATAAAAAAAGGTGGAAAAAAACCGAGTGAGAAAATAAAAAAATGGCTTTCGACAAATTGCCACCGGTAGAAGCAACGGTTCGGTGTAGCTCGAGAAGTCGTTCCGATCGAACGTTTAACCTGACTCCAGCAGTCAGACTCGTCGTGTTACACGCCAAGGGTGATTCCTCGCTTTGTTCGATTGATTCGGCATACGGCGCGCGACTCTTTTCGGCAACTCGGCCTTTCCCGCTCTTATTCATTAGTAGAGCAATCGAACGAGTCGTCCCCCTCTTCGAGACCTTATAAAGTTGCTTTAGCTCGATTGACGCGGTTGAAGACTCGTCACCCTCGTCGCTCTCGTTACACGCGACTCTCTCTCTCTCTCTCTCTTCATCCTCTCGACTCCTTTTTTTCTCTATCCTCCGGTCTACGTGAGCAAAAAACTTTTCAGAGCTGATACTTTCGCTAAATTAGATCGCATTGTGCCAGCGCCCTCGTGTTAACTACGGCATTACCATACGCGCACTCGGTGAAACGTCCAGCTTCAATTGTAACTGAAATATCGATCGGCCGAAGAGGCGGTACGAGAATTTAAATCGAGATGCTGAGAGCTTCGTAATGGCGGGACTGTAACGAGGATTAACGACACACTCATTAAGAATTTACGCATTTTTTTCGAACGCGACGTCGAACGACTCGCATCCTTGCATCTCCGAGGTGGGAAAAAATGCATCATTAACGGCAACGTTTTTCATTAATCTCTCATCAGCAGGGTCGTTTTTTTTTTGCACAAGTGCTTGCAAGTTTCAAATATGATTTGTTAGAATTTTCATTACTAGGCGTATGATCGAGATGAATTTTTCGAACGTACGCCGTACTTCGTCATAACTGATCCTTCATTTTTAATGATTCTTTCAATGAGCCGCTCGACCTTTAATAATCGTGCTCGCGAGACGTGTTAATTGAGAAAAACGCCGATCTTTATGTGCGAGAAATGGGCACATATTTTTTATGGAACTTGTACATTACATATTGGGTTATAGTTCAAAAAGACGACATATCCATATTTTATACGATTTCTTTATTACATTTTCTTGCCTCTGTCATAACTACTTTATATTGGATTACGAATTGTTTGGATGGCTATTCGTTTTCTTTATACATCTTTAATTACACTCTTCATCACCCGACATCCCCTTTTTTTTTATTTTTCCATTCAGACATTCATACACGTAATGCTACAATTAGTCGCATAATTGAGTTATTCTATACTTATTTGAACTCCGAATATTACATGTCTACGTATAACATTTTCGAAGACGTTTCAACGAGACTCAATTGTTTAACGTTAACGAATATACAGAGCATTCCCGAGTTTACATGCGGGAACACTTGAATTTTAATGATCGATGCGTGAAAATTTGTGAAAAATGGGAATGCCCTGTACACGAATATTCTTACATTATACATCGCATCGAATTTTTAATCCGAATGCGAATGTTGCCAACGAGTGTTATCAATTATTACTCTTCAACGCTTCAAAAAAAAAAGAAAAATCGAAAGAAAATATTTTCAACGGACAAACTTTTTACACAGTACTAACAGGAGGTCTCGTTATTTTTGCTCCTGACTAAAAAAATGATCTTAGGGAGGTGAGCGAGAAACGATAGACTCATTCGACGTCTCTCGTGAAATTGGCACTCGGAATAAACATTTGACAGGGCTCATGTAGCTCGAACGTTTAGATCCCGGTTAAAAAAAGTGGCTGAGGGATGCTCGTTCGAGAGCGAGCAACGATTTTACCCGGTTGGCGGAGACTGATGGATAATTCCGTGGCGAGAGGAAAGGACGGCAGGAACAAAGGCAGGGAAGCACTCCGCAAGAATGCGGAAGTTATCGCTCCATCGTCGTTGAGAAGTGGATGGTACAACGCTTGGGAAAATAATAGCGTTGCGAGTGCACCCTTATAGCGTGTCCTCTCATTTGAGAGGGCTGTTCCGAGTGTGAGGAAAACGAGAAAGAGAAAAAGGAGGTGGAAAGGTGGAAAGAGGATGAAAATGCGCGGTTAAATGTATGGTTTTGTGGTCTACAATAATAATAAAAATAATAATAATTCCATGGAGCGCGTAACTGCGAGCGGATATTTCTCCTTGCGCTGGTGTGAACGAGAACGTATTCTCTCGTCGATCATGCCAACGAGATAAGGGGAAAGACGATAGCGGCAACGACCACGGGAAGCTCTATAAAAACTTGTCAGCTATATACATACGAATCGAATTCTGGGCAAGGAAACGCTCTTTTCTTTCCAAGACGCTGTTTCGCCATCCCCTTGCTCTCGCACGGTTTATCCATAAATTTCGAAAACTTTCGTGTTTAATTACGGAGCTGCAGCGACGAGCGTAGAGGAAAATATTTACTTGCCCGCTTCCGCCAACTATTAGCGAAAACACTCGGGAGATTGTCATCGAAAAAAAAGTTATAACGAGGGACAAAAAAAAATAATATTTTGAGAGTTTCTCACAAATTAGATGACTCGCAATCCTCTCTGACGATCCTTACAGGCCAGGGATCAACATTCACGAATACTTTTTATCCCTCTAGAGGACGGATGAATGTCGCATTTGAGAAAATTCATTCGTGAGTCCGTTGAGAATTTTCAGTCTGTGTATTGTACACACTAAACATTTTTTTTTTATTTACAAAAGGGACTCGCGACCTGGCAGTTGATTCATCCTTTTTTACTTCATTATTATTATGAATATTATTATATTTTGATAATAACAATGATAATAATAATGGCAATATAGTTAACATGAAGCGCAACATTATGAAACTTCGTACTTACGCAATCGTCGAGCGGTCTGGGGCATCGCTCGAGCATTTCGCCGAGGATTCTTCACGGATCGCGGTACAACATTGCCTCATCTTTTCCTATGTTTATTAACATATCCGATATAATCGGTTTATCATGCAATTTACACTTTGCCGACTACGTCGCTCGTACGAGCGAACGATTGCGGCTTTCCCGAGGGAGCGCGGGGAGATAATCACTCGTTGATCTTTCTTGTTACGAGTCGGCTCAAAATTTGGTCGTTAGACTGATTAAAAAAGGGCTAAGTGTGAGAACATCATCGATCGTTCGCTTTTGCGGATCATCAAGAATATCCATCGATTTTTTTAACGATCATACAAAAAAAAATTGTGAGAAAAGATCGAACGAAAGTTTCGGCAGTTGCACATACGTACAAAATTTCGTCGTTGCGCCGTCAGCGCATTCGCATTATTATATCGCACAAAAAAAAACGCAGTCGCTCCGAGATATATACAAATATGTATATCACACGTATATTGCATGTAGACAGGACGAAGCGATAACTCATCGCTTCTCGATCCATTCGGAATTTATAATGTTTGAGAGAATTCTTTTTTCTTCTTTCCTAGCGAAACTTTTATGAACGACCCGATTTTTTCTCCAACGTTATAGATTCGGAGAGTCGAGGCGCGGAAAGTTATCGCCTTGCCCCGTGCATCCGAATTGATCCCACGACATCCTTAACACGTAAAAAATTATATATATGCCCCTTTCGGATTTTTCAACACATGTATAGAACATTCGCATCTTCTTTCTCAAAATCTCGTATATATATATTTTTGTTAAATTACATATTTATATAATTATATATCGGGTTTCTTTCTTCATTTGTGTGTTCCGCGAGGCGATTAATGTACATCGTATAATATATTTATAATAATAGGGTTTACCGTTCTCGTCTGGCTCGGACATACGTAAATAACACTCAGAGTACCAAAATTTTTTGGAGGATTTGTCGTGATTTATCATGATTTATCGTGAATTATAGTCGCGCTTTATCTCGATGAAATGAACAAATGAGTTTAGAGCAATTCCTCGTTGTCCTCCGGCGCCCCGTACATCTGAGGCCTTCGTTCCGACTGGGGCTGCTTACGCGTTTGCAGGAGTGCTATGCTCGCAGCTTTGTAGTTTATTGGCCCGTAAGATCTGTAATCCACATCTGCGTAGTCCAGATCCGAGAATTCCGGCTTGAATGGCTGTGTCAAAAAACAAACGATTATTTTTCCCTCTGCGCTTCTTTTCGCATGACAATACTTTCGCAGGCCCCGTTTTTTGCCCATGTTTTAGGAAAAATATTGATACGGAAGGGATTTTATAGAGTCGTAAAGATTCCTCTCAAGATTTCACCAACACACAAGCTCTGGTTACAATTTTTTTGGATTAGTGGCTTTAATGCGCAATGAAAAGCGACTATCTTGTTTCATCACACTCGAAGCTTTCGTTCTGAGCTGTACACGCCAGAAACAGAAACTTTATTCATTAATTGTATCATTTATATACAATGGATAATGTCTCTGACAGTAGCATCAGAAAATTCACTGCATATATGAAAATTTCAAGATGTCCCAGTTTTTTATTTTATGTACATGGAGTTATTTCAGTTTGCAGAGTCAAGGAAAATATACATATTTTACAGTAGAATCGGTGTTGGATAAAATTTTAATTGCCTTTGATTGGCCTCTTCACAATTCGACTCATTCGCTATTGTGCACTTACCAGTTCAGCCTAAAAGCATCGTCGCGTTAAAGCAGTCAACCACAGCTCTCGAACTCTTCCACTTGCGTAAAAGGTAGATCGATAGATTTTGCTCATTTATGCATAAAAATAACGATCCGCGAAATTCCGATTTTTTATCGGATTTTCAAAAGCGCTGCTAATTTTAAGCGTGATATGAGTGTAAATAAATGATGACGACAAGCGGATTGAAGAATTGTCAGAATACAGCCAAAATTGCGACTGTTACAGGCCAGACCACGCACGACGTCCATCCAAGAAAGTGATACATACTCGTCGTGGAAAGCAAATCGATGCAGACTGCACGGTAAACGAAAGCCAAAACATTCCGCTCGAACGCGGCAGCGGGCTCAATAATAAATCGGGTACGGTCGTACAATTCTCATAGGCCGTTACATCTTTTAAAAGATAAAAATACGTGATAAATCGCAATAGAACCGAGTACATTGCACGACCTTACCCGGGATAAGAAAAATCAAGAGGAGGAATTCTACCGCTCGCGATGGAAAAACATAGATATACGTCCAAACATTTTTCATTTCATCGTTATACCTATTTTTTTCGTCAGATGTTGATTCTCTTCACTTTTCTCCCTCTTTCTAGTAAATATACGTGTCGCTCTTACTCGGCATAGAATCCTACGAAAAAAAGATTTGGAGAATAGAGAAATGTAAATTGTGCGGAAGAGGAGGAAGTTGCGGAGCGAGACAAATGGTTCGGTATGATTTTCTGTAAAGGTGATTACTGAAAGACATCGCATAGCTGGGGTAGAGAATTAGAGGTTTCGCTGCTGGTCGGGATCCCTTCGCTGGAACGGAACCCGGATCGGAGCGTTTGCGCAACAATGCAACTAGCCATGTACATCGACGATGGCAAATAAGAGAAAATAATGTAACGCTGCGAAGGAGATATTTGCATAGAGCTGGCCAAACAATCGTGTACTCTCGAGGATGACAGACTTGAGGGTCCGGAAGAAACTTAATAAAGGAGGAAGGGTTGTGCGCACTTGAATCATGATATTGCAACGGCTTCTGGCACGGAATTCAGTGGCTTCCAACTTTAACCGAAAGTCCTAGTTTCGAGCGGCTTCCTCCTCCATGCACCGCGAACCCAACTATATACAAATTCGTGCACAATGCGTCATTGATAGCATGAGGACATTTGGCACGAAGAGGATTAAATCTTGGATAATCAGAAACCCGGAGACCCAATGATGTCACAGCTCGAGCAAATCTCGACTCCACTTGACCATTGATCTGATCTTTATTGCTTCTTCACTCGATTTATCAAGCTCTGCCTCGAAACTGGATGGAATAAATCGATATGTCGTTATTCATGTTTTTGATCAAGCACAGAGAGTACCCTGAAAATTATTTTATCGGAAAGAAGCGACCGGCTCGCATGAACAGAATCCAGAACTTTGTAGTTGACAAATTACATTCGACTTCCAATCATGCCACTTCATGAAAAAGATATTTGCGTCACCCGTTTTAAAATTCTGAGTTCTGACCCTGTTGTCGAAATTCTTGACCAAAGTCTACCTGTGTGGAATTTCGTCCGTTTTGAGTAACGGAGCTTCAAAGCTCGATGCGGGTGGGTCGAGAGTTTCGAGTGCTCGTTTTGGACCGGACGAAGCTATCGAAAGCGGAAGCTGAAGGAGGAAGTGCGGGAGGTTTCTTGCTACTGTTGGCCACTGCGAGTAGGACTTGGCTGAATCGTGGAGATTTCCACTCCATGCACCGACGTATACGAACGCTAAACACGGGAAGAGCAACGAAGGAGAGCTGAAACGCGCGAAAGTAGAGGAAACGTGGAAGATCTTGGTTCCGAAGAGAGCGGAAGTTGTCGGAAGTGCAAAAGTCCAACGAACCGTTTGTTGCGAAACGGTTGCAGATGCTCCCGTCCGTTCACCGAGACGTATGTATTTATTGTACACTAACACTTTCACGGCATCCAACGTAGGTGAAATATCGCAGCCGAGTCGGACTCGGTACAAACGTATAAAAGATGCAGTACTTGCGACTAAATTCCTTTGAACTGAGAGAATAACCCTGGGGATCTGTTCCGAATGCGATGATATCTATAGCTTCGTAAATTATCATTAAGGGTTGTTGAAAGTCGAACGGAAATTGACGGAGATATTGTCAAGCGAGATGTACCTTATCTCCGGAGAAACATGCGTCATTCTTTGCAGATTCTCGTTGAAGATATAATGCTATCACGGATCGCGACGTCATTTGCGTCGGGAGGCAAATGGAATCGGGAAATGTATGGATGGAGGACAAGAGAGTCGGCCCGATTACGGGAACATGATCTCCGGAGTATACGCTCCATAACCGTGCGTGATGAGTGTGCACACTGAGAGGTCGCAAATCGCTGTACAAGGATCTACAACCAACCCTGTCTCTTCTCTACTAATAACCGATGGAGAGATCAACCATATTTGCCTAGTTACGGATACAGGCATATCGGGGTCGAGGAAACAACCGCTATGAACAAGCTGCCACATATGAGCAGATCTACGCACTCTCGTGCGAACGTGGATATGTGCGTTGCTATATCCTGATCTCATTGATGAAGACGGAAAGTAAGAAAAAAAAAGTTAAACAGATATCCGGTCACTCTTTTCATCCAATTAATTTGTCCTGGGTTATTAAATTTCGGAATTTGAAATTGGAAGATTCTACGTCTATTTACAGACTTCTGTGGAAGTATCCTACCTTCAAACGTCGATCTCCCGACCAACGTCGCGAAAGTGTAGCTCGGCGTAGTGAGTACCCGGGGGATTTGAGGAAGCTGCGGATAGGGTAGTAGCGGACGAAGACGACGACGTGCTGTTAGTAGCAGGAGCGTTAGCGGCAACGACCGTCGTGCTGGAGGTTGTAACATCGATCAGGGCCGAGCTGGCGGAGTTGGTCGACGTAACGTCAGTAGGAACCGCGCCCGTGGTGGCACAGATACTCGCTGGAGGTGACTGACTGTTCGCGCGGCCAGAAATCGCGTGAACCGCTTGCTCGGAGCGCGAATAACCTCCGGATGACCTCTTGGACTTGGCCGATGTCATCTTTGTGCTATTAATGAGATCGTTGTAGTGAAGACTTCCGGCCAGCGGAGCCGGCGAGGTGGACGAAACGTACTGGTTCGTTCGACGATCCCGATGCTGATGCGAAGTGGTGTTAGCCCCGTTTATCGCATCCTCGTAATAGTGAGGATAAGAGATTTTATAGCTCTCCGGTATTCCAAGATCCTGACGATACTGGTTGTACTTGAGACTTGCGGTCGAATTCGCGTCATTAGCGGACCGACGCCCGCTCATTGAAGCGTCCGACATGGCATCGGGAATTCCGATGGACCCCAAGAGGTCGGTCGTTTCGGTGAGTGCACCACCACCACCACCACCACTTCTTAGGCGATTTTCCGTACTCGCTCGACTTCGATGCTTGCTTTTTCTATCACCGCTGTGTTGCTTTCGAGGATATTTTCTTCTCTCATTTCGACGTCCTCCATGCTGAAGCTGTTGGTTCGAAGAAGAACGACGCGAGGACTGTTGCAGTTGATGATCCAGAGCGTAATTTGAGAGTTCGAGGTCCGAGGTACCATGGATCAGCGACAGAGGTGGACTGTTGCTTCCGCTCCGATTTTCGTTACCTCCGACGAACGCACGACCGTCCTCGCTCCGATTCTGAGGATGATGCTGATTCGCGACACTGCCAAACTGGTGCTGCTGTCTGCCAATGCTGCTGTGATTTTGAGCGTGGACAGGCATGAATGAAGTTTCCAGAGGACTTACTACGGACGAATGGTACAGGCTTCGAGTTAGTGGCAACGTCAGCTGACTCAGACTCGCACTCGGCAGTCCCGTTCCGACTGTATTGTAATTCCCGTACTGCTGCATCTCCTGCTGATGTTGAATCTGGTAATGTTGATGCGATTGCTGCTTCTGGTGCTGTTGATAGTATTCTTGATAGTTGGACAGGTTGTACAGGTTGTTCGACTGTAACAGGTATTGTTAGTATTTTGGGTGATGGAAGCCCTGGCTCGTTATGGGGATAAGTCTTTGCTCGGATCCAGGATATAATGAGAGCGAGGCACGGCTCATTTTTATTGTCTATAAAATGATATGAATACATATTTACATGTAGACGAATAAATTACATTATCTACAGGCGCTCTTTTGGACGCGTGCACTTACGGGTTTCTCTCGTGTATTTACATACATGTACAGAATATATTAAGATACAAAAATAAATGTTTCATATAAAAGCAAGATGCGCGATGGCGATGACTGAATGAATTTCAACGATGAAAGAACTTACTTGATCCGCGACAGACATGCACAAGGGCGGTTGCTACGTAGATGCCCGGATCCAGCTTAGCAAGAATCGAGGGGAAGATTGTTTTTTCCGATTAAAACTCATAGCGTCCAGCCGTTCTTGTCACAAACTCACTCTTTCTCTCTTTCTCTCGCTCTATTTCTTCGGGAAAACTTGTCGCCTTTTACTTCTAAATCAGATTACAAAAACGATGCACGGTGAAGAAGAAAAAGGATTGTGAAAAGAAAAAGAGAGAAGAAAGTGAGTCTATAAGATATAATACAGATATATTGAAAACTTAAATTATAGGCGGCTGTGCGCGCTTGATATCGGAACACGACGAGATCGTCCGAGCCTTTGGATCAGCTTTCATGTTGTATTTTCTGCCCGAGGATAAAGGATTTTCTTGTCCTCTGTCAGATATGAAACTTATCTCAAGCTCGTCAGAGTCTCGAACGATGTCTCGGAGACGGGAAACGTTAGTGTGTATCGTGCGCATTAATGGGTCATTAGTGGAGGACAAACCTTGTGTCTGGTGGCGGTTGATGGCGATGACGAAGATGAGGCGGTGAGTCGAGTTGGTTTATTTCTCGTTGGAAATACGGGAGGAGGAACGTTCTGGTAAGTGTGCCGCGAAGGATCAGATTTTTTGGATCTAGGTGCTGGTATCGGTGGAATCTTCGTACCGGGGTCGGTCGCTCGAGGAGCGCAACCGGCCTTTTTCGTCGATGGACTGTCGGGCGGTGTTGGCGGCGGCGTGGGCGGTGGAGTTGGCAATGGACTCGAGGATTTCGAAGGTCCGAGGCTGGACGTCGGCGTGCCCTCGGGCGTAGATCGCAGAGTCGTTGCGATCGTGCTGTTGCTGCTGGTCAAGGGATTGCCCAGGTTAGATTTGTGAGGGCAGCTCTTGACGATCGGAATGGCATACAGCTGATAATTTCGACGCGACGATAAAGAACCCCGAGACTCGGAGGAAAAGGCTGCTGCTGCGGCCTCAGAGTGTTTGTGACACAGCCTTAGCGAGTAGAATCGCGAATGCGCCTGTTTGTTCTTTCTCCTTCGCAGAGGCTTAAGCGTATTGTACTTGGGTTCCGGTGAATTCGTCCGAGGCATATTGTGCGCGGAATAGTGAGGTCCCAAATGGCTGGCGCGCGTCGTCGCTGACTCGTACCCGGAACTGGCGCCGCAGAGACTGGCCGCTCGGCTCAGACTCGTCGGTTGGGATGAACATGGCGAGACTGAATTCGTCGACTCGCCTGTGCCTTTCGATGCGTTGGTCGTTTCTCCGATTTGCGAGTTTACCAGCGGCTTGCTAGAGACTCTCTCGTTCGTGCTACTTGTACCGTTGACGAGGCTGATGCTGTTGCCATGCAAAGCCGAAACTCGAGCAAACTTAGGGGAGGTAACCAACTAAAACAAAGACGCGAGAGATCGCAAGGCGCACACGGCACTACAATTAACAACGTTGCATTTATGTGCATGCTGTTGAGATGTATGTATAAAGATAGTGCAGAGAGTATTCGGAGCGGTCGAGTTCACGAGACTACGTTCCGACACTTAGGACCGTCCATGTTGACCATGCCTTCTCCTCTCGTCTTACATCGTGCCTTATCTGTTCCTTTTGTATAGGAGCATACGCTTTTGCTCCTGAGTACGCGGCTGTGATTACATCCTTCCTCGGGCCGGCTTTGAGCTCTATAAACCCTGAGCTAATAGGACACGGGAGCTTTCGAGGGTGCCGTTCGTCAATTAATTGAGATGTACGTGTGTACGCGATTCCCCGATCGTTCACCGAAGGATTTATAGTCCAACCGATTTTGCTCTCGTATTTCTCCGACAACGGAAATCCGTGAGCCTTTTCCCCGCGTACCCGACATTCGTGTTTCACTCCATTCGCGTTTGCGGCTTGATGTACACGCGTCTTATGCAAATTCTTGAAAACCCGCGCGGAGAATGCCGTTCCGCTCACGATGCATATTAATGTCGTTAGTTCGTTTTCTCGTTGTAACTGACAGGCTCGTTGTCTTGTACTTTGCGTAATACCCGAACTCCCGTGAGACAATCGTTTTCCAATCACATGTCACATTTCCGAAAATTCTTACTTCTCTCTATCGTTTTTTTTTTCAACTCGAAATATTAGAAGACTCGAAGACTGCCACAAATCGCACGTTGATTATTCTTGTTACGAAACGTCAGAACAATTATCAATATAAGCCTTCTCATATAGTCGATTATACGGATCTGCGATATTGGACGTATACGTACTTATATAAGTGGATCCGGCGCTCATTAATCACGGTTCGTCAAAACCACCAGCGCCGTCGGCGCGGATGCCGGCAAACATTTCTCTGCCAACAATCTTCTACAAATACCCAGGCAAGTATTCAATACACGTTTATCCGTGACGCGAAATTTCATACGATTGTAGACTTTTACGAAAAAAATAGCCCGTACTCGTACAAATTTAGCAGAGTTTACGAAACTTTACTCATTATTTATTCGTGATTCCCCTGGCGCACCGAAGCGCTCACCTGAGCTAATTCTCTAGTCTGCCTGCTTATCGTACAGTTTTGCCGTGTTAATTGAATTTTTTACCTAGTCGGCTCCGCGTTCCTCTCCGTATTTTCATTTTTAACCATTTTTTCGGTGGCTCGTGAGTGCTTTTTTTTTCTTTGTCACGATTCCTTCGAAATTCTCATTTTTAATGGCAAAACGAGCACCAACCTCACAAACGCAGTGTTACACAGGTCTGGGGGAATAAAAACGTAAACACTCATGCACAAATTCACGGGGATAAAACAAGGTACAAGACTCGAGACGAAAAAGCAATGGTACAACGTCGAGAACGAAAAAAGTAAGAGCTCTCAGGAATGATATCGAATTATTTCTCGTTGACTCACCTTATTGGGTGGCGTTTGTATTCCATGAAACGGCAAATTTTCATAAAACGTTTTGGTCTCTGGCTCGGGCAGGCTCTCCGAAACGCTGTCGACGTGATTATTGTTGGTTGCCTGGCTGGGATCTGAAATTACGCAGTAGACGAGACAAATTTGAGTTTCGGTCGGAGAAAAAGATCGAGTAGACGGATATAACGGTTCAATCTTCTTTCCGCGTTACTCGATGACAGATTTCGGAGGTGAGATTGCGCTATCGAATAGAGCATGTATGTACATAGGTATACACATTTCGTGTCATTTATGTGCAGAGGATTATATACCGAAATTCGTTCGAAACTAAAGTACTCATCTCAATTTTATTCAATGCAAAACGTCGAGAGTCTCGTACGAAATATATTGAAATACATATTTTCTATACGAGTTCGAATGCACAAAGCGTTTGTTCGCAAGCCATTCGATCGAAAAAAAATGAAGCGTGAACTAGACTCGTCCATGATCTCTCGCCTCGACAAAAATGTCGTACGGTTTAGTCATAAATAAGATAAGAGGCATTCCAGTTTGGCAAGAGTGACGTTATCGGAGAGTGAAATGTTTTTCTCTCGAGACACATAAAGAAAAGAATGTACGTACCTGCGCCCGGTTTTTTGCGCTTACGGGAGGCGATCTGGTTGAGGCTCATCGGTCTTTCGGGCAGACAAGGTGCAGAATTCAATTGCAAAATCCTCTGCTGATGAGACGGCGCTATTCTCTTGTAAGTCACGGCTGAACGAGAGAATGAAAAAAAAGCACGCACGTCCGGGGACGAGCGATGTATCGGCAAACATTAAAAAAAGCCGTGCGGCATGCGATAAAGGTACGTATATGCATCGATATGTAATACAAAACGATAAAATATTGAATGGAAATGAAGAAAAAAGAAAGGGGGAAAAATATCCGGCGGTGAGATGGTTCGACCAATTGGCAGGCTCTCGAAGTAGTCTGATAAATCGGAAAAATGCTTTTTGTCCCGTCCCTTGTACACCTTTCATAGCGGCCTCTTTTTTTTATATCCGTCCCCCCTCGTACTCTTTTTACACGCTCACAGCGCTTCTCGCGCGCAGCATCGAATGTCTCGTCTATATCCGTTCAATCCGTTTTGTTAGCTCAACCCTCCGTCCCTTTTACTCCCGATGGATATATTGCGAGCGAAAAACGAGTGAAAAAGAGCGAAAAGTAGATGGGAAAGATTGCTAGTGCAGCGAGCAAGAGACAAGAGTATGGGAAATATACGTATAGAATGATCCCGCTCTCTTCGAGAGAGAGCCCGGATAGCGTCGACAGATTGCAATTTTGATACCCCGCAGAAGTGTTCGCGACGTCAGTTGGGGGTGACAATATTATACCGATCCATATGTCCCCGTATTGTTACTTTTTTAGTTTTTCGTCGCCTCTCATTCCCATATAACCCGTCCTTTATACTCTAGAGGTAATCGTTCCCATATCGCGAAACTTTTTGAGCACTGACGAACGAAGCGGAAGACGACGAGATTTCCGGCTCTTTGGAGTCCCGAGCGAAGGATCGATCCCGGAGATAGGAAAGAGGATGAGAATAAAAATTGGTAAAACAATACTCACCGGTCTTGTCGCGAGATATGCCTGGAAAAGCGTCCGGTTCCTTGAGCTGTGATCCAAAAATCGCTCTAATCCTATTGGCGCGTGCGATCATGCCCTCCTCGTGCATTATCGATACGCCACTAAGAGCTCGCTCCTTCCTACTCTCTCTATTGCTATTGAGATTGCTCGAAGCGCGTCTAAAAGGTCTTATTGGCTGTCGGACGATCGTGGCCTGTCCCCGTGAACGATATCGATCGTTGGTGAAGGCGACCGAGGCCGAGTGTATCCTGAGCGTGTCATTGCCGCGCAGAGATCCAGCTAATCCCGATCTGAGGCTGTGGGTGCGATTAATGTGGACGAGAACACCGGGCTTGAGGGGCCACCGGGGTGCAGGTGTTGGATGCAACGGAGCCGGCGAATCCTCCTCGTGGCAACGCGATGACTCCGTTGGACTCGGCGGACCACCCTCAGGACTGCCATTTTTTGTCTCCCGTTAATTAATCTCGCACCAATTTTACATGCCCGATACTTTTTACCCCAATTATCGATATTGCTCTTTACTCTATATTTACTCGTGTTTTTACAAATGTTACTTTTCTTCCCCCTTCGTCGAGTACTCGTTAAATCAGAGAGTCTCTTCCCATCAAAACCCAGCATGCTCCAGCTACTTTTCTACGAGATAATTAGCCTCTCACAACGGAACACTCTTTGGTGGAAACCTTAATCGAGTTCATTTTTTTCTAGATTATTTTTCTCCCTTTTTCGGTTATAATGAAGAGAAATAGTCGCGATACTCAATGTGCCCGAGTTTCGGTAAGTTGCCGCGCGATAACCGCTCGCCCTGGGATCCGAGAGAAAAGAGAACCGAGGAAATTAATACCTTCGCGTCAACTGGAAAATCCGTGAATCACGACTATCTGGCTCTCGTCCAAAGAAGAGCGCGTTCCAGCGTGGAGTCAAGATGTTGAAAGTCTGGCCAATTTTCCTACGCCGCTCGTATCTAGCCGCACGAAGGACTTGCTAACAATCTCGAGCGAGTCAACATTTCTCATTACCGCCGCGCTTCCGTTTCGCGAATCTCTCGTCCTTCGTGTGTCCTACACTCAGCGACCACTGTCGCTCGAGTCAAAAAATATTCTAATCGGCCCATCTTTTCAAAACTCATCCCGGATTTCTTGGAAAATGCGATTCCCTCGAGTAACCGTCGCAATTCCGAGAGTTGAATCGTTTCTTCAAGATCGTTGCACGTAACGCACGACTTGCGCCACGATTAGTGTGACATCGAGTTTCCTGGGGGTGCTCGGAGCACGCACTCTTCGAGCGGGTATGAAGAATCGCAGTTGGCAAAGTAAATTGTCCAAGAGAGAGGCGGCGGTAGAGAAAAGCCAGCGATGAAGAGGCGCACGCGACTTTCGGCTATTACACCCGGTGCGAGTCTTCGCGTTCTGTCTACGTGTCCGGAATATGCGCTCTTTCGCTTCCTCACGCGAAAAGTGTACGTAGTGAGGACGAGGTACCGTATGCATGGATTGGCCCGGAAGAAAAGGGCTCTCGATCCTCACGGCGCGAAACTTTCCGCCGTACGAGTGTGCACGACGAGGGAGTTAAAACTACAGCCACCTGCAGAGATACCGGCTCGCAGTTATTGCGCCCAGGGCTTGTTTGAAAACGTGAACGCTGAGAGAGAACTAGACGAGAGCAGCTCGAGATTCTCGTAGTTTGTACAGTTTTGAGTGTTTTGCATCGATCCTCTCTTATCTATGCGCTCGTACGTACCCTCGTAAACGCACCAGCCGCAACTCCTTCCTCAATTTACTTTCGAGCCTCGCTCTCGCCTCTTCCGACAGCCTCAACTCTATTTACTCCCGTTACTACAACTTCACCGAGTTTCAACAATATTTTTGACACTTTAAAGAAATTCCGTCAACTACGGAGCGTTGAAAAATTCAGTCGAGATAGCGAGAAGAGCTTCGCGAGAACGAGGATAATTTCACTTGAGCGATGTATGGTCGTCGAGCAGTAATTTCGAGACTGCCAGGCAAAATCTACGGACTTTATTGTGAACTTAAAATCCTTTATAACTCCATAGACGAGACTGTTGGAGGGCTTACCGTTGGCTATACGAGAATTCCTTGTAGATTGTGCCAAGATACACGTACCTGAGAGTACCAAGCCGAGGGAAGGATGAGAGCATGGATTTTAGGACGGCGATGGAATGGATTCGTCCATACGAGAAGAATAATGGAAGGCGAACTTTCAGAGAGCTTTGGTCGTACTATGTTTGCGCGAGCAAACATCATACGAAGAAAGGATGATGAGCGTCGGAGCAAACGCGATCAGGACTACACACAAACGCTCAATTTGCTTACCAATCGCACACGCGTGCACCGTCATCTCTTTCGAACCTTAAGGGGGTTCTTGCGTGCCTCACGTGAAAATTATTTTTCAACATATTTCTAAATGAAATTTGGCTTATATCGAGACAAATATAATACGCATCTTTTCCTGAAATTTTTAAGAGATTTATCGTCTAAAAATTGAGATATTTATTTTTGAAAATCACACCTTTTTGTAATGTCTTATAAGAGGGTATTTCCATCATGAAATGGCATATATGACAGGTGTGAATTTTTTTAAAATGGGTAATAAATTTGTATAAATAATGTAACTTTGATGAAATACTAATTTCCACGTAAAGCAATGAACCGAAAAGTTTTGTTATATATTTAAATTACTTTTTTAATCATCATGATTATATGACAGGTAAAAAATTCAGAAACATATTAAAAGATAAAACTATAATGAATCCGTTTTTCCCATAAAAATGTAGGATTACGGATCGTTTTAAAACGGCATTAAAGTTTGAAATAAGAAATGTAAGAATCTAATGCAAAAAAGTATCACATAGCCTCCAAAACAGGGGTGGTCAAATTCAGAAATTAACGAATCAAGATCTAGAAATTCTTTAAATTGAAAACGTGCAGCTTAAAAAGATTATTTTTCCACTTCATTGATAGTAATAACATCACTTTACTAATATTAATTACGATTCAATAAAATTTTTTGAGGACCCTTCTTATGCGCCAACAATTTATGGCCCTTCACGATAGGAATACCGTAAAAGGTGTGATTTTGTACAATTAATATCTCGGTTTCTATACGGTGAAGCTTTTAGAAATTTTGTACACTGTCCATTATCATATCAAAGAAAGTCAATGCCAATTTTCAACGAATTATCTGTAAAATAATTTCACTTGATGAAATTTACTTTGTTGCTGATTAAAGGGCAATGGAAACCACGTGACCACCCAGATTTCGTAAATTACGGATTTCTCAATTAATAAATGAATTTTCATAAAAAATTGGACCACACCGCCATTC
>JAPYYX010001375.1:0-35693 GCA_030522605.1 Cremastinae sp. B BG-2022a | reverse complement strand
ACCGTTTGTCTTCGCGTATAGATAGTCGCGGCAGCTCGGCGATTTTGATATATTTGAAAAATGTACTTGCCTCGAGTCTCTACCGCGACTCTTGATAGAATTGAATAATAGAAAAAGATTTCTTCAATGATTGCTTTAGCTCGTGTTAAATCTCATTCAGCGAAGAGATTACACATTTGTTGGTATTCTGTGTAAATAGATTTAACCGAAATTTATTTTTACACAACGAAAATTGTGAGAAAACACTTTGAAAAATAATTAACAGTTGATTGAAAAATAAGTTATAATAGAGAATAATAATCCTCTGAAATGTTGCATTTTCCATTTATTTTAATGCATTTTTTCGAATAAATGCATAAAATTGAATGAAATAGAAAAAAATTGATAAATCGATGACGTTATAAGTTACTTTTTTAATTATAATAAATAATAACAAAAATAAACAAAACAAATAAAAAAGATGTAAAAAAATGCGTATATGCACGTGAAATTCTCGCGCACCTGTACATCGAGTATCGACGAGTCCCATCGCGGGGGCTCACACGCTTGAACGTGTACTTTCACCGAGAGTATATTCGTTGCCAGAGAGCCCACATTCTCACAGATATTACATACCTTTTCTCTCTCTTTCTCTCTTTTTCGACACGTACACGTACACACACGCGAGCGAATCTGCGGGTAAAAAATGAGAAACAAGAGTATACTGGGAGAAAAACGAAGGAAACGCGAAGATGCGTGATCTCAAATTACGACGGCGCGCGTCAATTAAATATTTCGTAAAAAATTATTGTCACGATTTTTATTACCGTGTTTTTTTTCAATTCATGTTTTTACCACTGGCTGTTTTTAATAAACTTTTATTTCGGGTCTTGTTGCTCAATCGCATATTTTTTTCTTTCTCGAGGATGAATGAAATCTCCGTTGAAGATGCAACATTCCATTTTTATTTGGAATGCTCTTTGCACGAGTCGAGTGGCGTTTAAAGTTTTTGTTGTGCATAAAATTACCAAATTTTCGTGTAATATTGTTCAGGGACGAATGACACATTACGTAGAATTTTTATTTTTCACTTTTTTGTGAAAAAATGTTTAAAAAATTTCACCAAAAGAAAGTAAAATAAATATAAAAAAAACTAATTAAAATAAAAGTTTCCACGAATCACAGTACTCGAATTTCTATTGTCGCCTAACGATACTCATCGAAGAAAAACAAAAATAATATAGAAAGCAAAAGAAGAAGGAAATTTTTTTTTTTGCAATCGTCGAGATCGCTTATCAATGAGAGGCGTAAATCGCGTCTAATAAATTCGCCTTATCGACTATTCGATCTTCGGCGCAAAGAAAACATATGCCCGGGACGGGGGAAAAGGAACACGTTGGAATGCGAAAAAGTAGAGAAGGAAGGAAAATATATGCAAACGATGCGAGGATCGTGAATTACGACGCGATAGATTCTTCATCCCACCTGGCCAGAAATTATTGTTCTCCCTCCCTTTTAGATCAACATTTACAGATTTCCTTTTTATATTCTAAACAAGTACATGGGAGTGACAATTTTTATGTATATAAGCGCAATTTTCAATTATATACGAGCACTTTCGATGAAATAATTCCATTGACATATTGACACTGATTGAGTCCAGTACTTGACCAATATTAGACTCGAAATTAACTTGTCATTTTGAATTACGATTAATAACTGATAAAACTCAATAAAATAAACCAAATTTTACCATCATTTCATAGTTAATATTGACTGAATCATTGAATTTAAAAATGTGTCTTTACGAACCTTTTATTTTTATTCTCAAACGACGAGTCGATTTTTGCAAAATATTTTGGACGTGTTAATTACATGTGTCATTGATTATTTTTATTATTACCAGTGTGTATATTTAGAAATAAAGAGAGACAAGCAGGAAAGCACGTCCGCGTTCGATAGTAATTTAAGATCGTGTCTTCCGCTTTGGGAAATGGAATGAGAGTTCGTGCTGGCACCGACGAAAATGCTAGATCAAGGGACATCGGAGAAAGAGTGAATAAGCAAGAAGAATAATGAGGATAAAAGCAATACGCTGTATATCGATGGATCCAATGCACATGCACGTGAGTATGTATACGCAGCCCTACAGCGTTTCACACGCGGTGGATATATTTTAGCTTTTGGCTCTTTGCACGCGCGTCTGATATGTGTGTACACGAGAGTGATGAAACACCGGCTCCGCCACGAGTCTTTTCCCGTCACGAAGTTACCCGGAAACAAAAAAAGTGCGAGGCTACATACGCGGCGACATCGACGTCAACATCGACATCAAAGTAAAGACAAAAAACGAAGAAACATGAGAAAAATATCTACCATCTGCGCCGCGTGAGCTAAAAATGTACTGATATTTAAATATTTATCGAGAATTTCGTAAATGTCAAATTATTTTGAATCGACGTTCTCACGAAGAAAAATTTTAAAAAATTAGGAATGAAAGTTAATCGAATTTCATTTAACGATGCTCGTGACATAATGTCCAAGGTGTGTGTGAATATGAAAGTTTCCTTTTCATTTATTCAATATTGGATCATCTTGGGATATGTTTCCCATCGTAAGAATCTCGTCAAGTATGTATATTCGCAGCGATGACAAGTAATTAGCGGTTGGTAATAATTAAAAGAGAAATATTAATGGGAAATCTATCCACGAAATCATCGACGCGCGTAATCCTTAATTGGCAATTAACGCAACATTTATCTCCAGTCACGGACATCATCGAGGCGTTGCGAGGTTCAAATATTTTTATTTCTTTTTTCTCATTTTTTTCTCTCTCTCTCTCTCTGTCTTCGGCCGCTTCATCGTTTGAGGGAATTTTGTTGTTCTTTTTTTTCAATTTTATTTCCTCACCGTTCCCTCAGCGGCGCTTTTCTTTATTCCCAAGCGAGCTTTCCGGTTTTTTGCGCGGCTTCGAAGACGTATACCCGCGCGCTCTTCTCGCGAGATATCAAAGACGGCGATAAAACTTGCCAGTCCACCTCCTCCGATCACCTCGAAGCGAGTAACAAGATTCCTAGATTCCTCGGGACGACTATGAATAATAAATTCATCCAAATTTGGCCTATTTGCGCGTCATTATATATTTTTCTTCGACCGTGAATCTCAAGTTTCAATGAAAATTTCTCTAAGAAGGATAAAACGTTGGTAGATTATTTTTTAATATTTATAAAATCACAATCTTCACGTTCTAGATCACGATTCATCAGACATTTTTACACTTGCAATTTAAAAACAAATGTTCAGAAACTGTTCGAGTAAAAAAATTGAGTTTTTTTATTTCTTCGTTTCGAATTTTTTTCAATTCATTTTTCAGATAAAATTTCAGATGTAATCTAGCCTGAATTGAATACATAATTTGTACAGTAAGCCTATGCATAGAAAAATTGTTTTTTTTTCTAGGAACACGACAGAAAAATGAAAAAAGTCACACGCAACGAAAGAGCAAGATGATTCTGATTGTACGTGATGGATTTACCGTAGCGAGGTGTAAGAGAGAATAAGATGAGAAAAAAAGACTATATACAATATACATAGACATGAATATATATGTACTATATGCTATATAGAAGAATAAAATTGAAACGCGCGCGAACGATGCAATTCAAGCACGACTCAATTATATTCGTATCTCGCACGTGCGAACAGTGATCGCAAGCTCTAATAATATTTCTCGGACTCTGCTCCATTGTCCTGACTCACTTCAACGTATATAGGAAAATACTATAGAATTTTCTTCAAATAACGACACAATAGTTATTACTAAAAAAAGACATCAAGCAGGTCTCAAAAGTAGAATCAGGAAAAGACAAATTAACCAGATAACTGGATTAGAAATTCTCAGCAAAAGAGCATTCTTGTTTTGAACTTATGAATAAAGAGAACACACGACGCATGGAAAATAGTGATAAAAAAACAATAGAATAAATTTAAAGAAGAGAAAGTGGATGGTGCGTGCTTGAAGAAAAATGTGAACTGAGAAAAATGAGAAGACTTCAAAGACGTTTCTACAGTCACGTAAAACGATCCACGTAGCAGCAGATACTCACTTTTTTTTCTTTTTTTTACCTTCATTTCGCTCGTCCTTCCTGTATCTCCGACAAAAAAAACCACGAAACAAATAATTATTCAACGTTGGTCCAGCGAAAGCTTTTTTCTCCTCATCGCTCTTATCTCGATCTCTCTTTCTCTCTCACTCGAATCCCTCGAAATTCTTAATACGTGACTTACCTCTAAAATTCTATTCTGCCAACCTAGCTCATACTGACGTTCATTTCTTTCTTCTTGACTACACTCTGAGAACAATCCTCTTTTTTTTTGCTAAATTTTTCACTTCACAAAACTTTTAAAAATTTTCGTAAATTTCGAAAATTTTTTTTTTTAAATAATAACTATATTTTAATAAGAATAAATTCTTCAAAAATGTGGTTATGAAATGGACAAAGGTCGTTCGCGGACGAGCTCGGAACTTGGTACGCGTAAAAATGGATGGAGGACGCTAACGCGAAAGAATTTTGTGCATACACACGTACACGTGAGTTAGCGAGTATGCATATATGTACAGACGTGTATGTATGGAAGGAGAGGATTAGAGGGGGGAGGATCGGGCAGAGAGAAAGAGGAAAAAGGATATTTGTCCGGTTGGGAAACGACGACGGCCTCTGGCGCAGCCTCGGAAGGTATTTTGCACCAGCTATATTTACGCAGGGTAAACGAGCTCGAGGATCGACCACGTTGCACGCACCGCGTCGCAAACGAGAATCTACACATATACATTTATATTAATACAGAGAAGAGACCTCGCGAGATATAAATTGTGCAAAGCATCCAACAAATTTTCATATATAAACGATCGATATATCAATTGCTCACATAAAATTGGAAAACAAAAAAAATTTTCTCAATCCTTTTATCGACACAAAAATTTTTAAAACACTGAACAAACTCAAATATTTCTTGTGTTATTAAAAAATTTCATAAATAAATATTTAAAAAATTTACAAAAAAAAAAGAACGTGTGTCGTTATATCGTAAATGCCATGGAAACTTTTTTGTTGATGGTCAAAAATTCTTCGCCTTCTCGCCCGAGAAATATTCGCATTTCCGAGTCGATATAACGTGAATAAAAAATCGGCGTAAAAATGTAAATAGACGGTAAAACAGCGCGACGTGTACGAGCAGCGCGAACGATGATTGGGCGAGGCTGAAAATCGTGCGAGAAAAATAAAAAAAAAAGAATGGGAGTAAGAAAAAAATGGAATGCGGTCGAAAAAAATGTCTGATTTCGTTTCTCCATGGTCGAGTTATTTGAGCATTTGTTACTCGACGAGAGTCGAGCTAATAAAAAAAAACGAAGGGGAAAAAAAGGAGCTAAATATTCTGTACGATTCTACACGCGATTAATTTAACGAGGGCCTCGCAGGATCGGGCGTAAGCGTTTTATTCACGCGAATGCACGATTTACGGACAATTTTGCATTCTTTTTATTTTTTTTCGAGTACATTAGAGACCGCGAGCTTTATTCCTTGGAGCTCAATTATTTAAAGCGTGTCTTAGAAAAAGAGATCAAGTACGGAGCGCAATTTGCATACTTGGGCAATTGTTTTCTCATTATACGAGCGCACTCGCGCCCATGATTCGTGAATAAATTCCTAACGGGCTAGAAAATCTCTTCCTCTCTTTCTCCCACTATTTGCAGGAGCGAGTCCTTTATTTCTTTCTTTCCTCTCTCTGTACGAGAACAAAATGGTTACGACTCTTGTATACCATTTTTTACGAGATTATAAAAATTCCGTTGAACGCTCTTTTTCTTCATACTTATCTCTCTTTTTTCTCTGTCTTTATGAAATTTTTGGTGCACTGTTAATGCAGGTAATCGTGGTCAATTTGGCATGATACAAATGATTTTGCCTCTTGTAAAAAAATACTGAAATAATTTTCTTCAAGTATTTTTATATTGTTCGACTAACGAAAAATTCAAATAAATTTATCTCCCTCGAAAATGAATAAAATTGAGATTAAAATGGCGATTCTGGTTCATATTTTAATTGTACAATTATCACTAATTATCATCAAGCCGGAAGTTTATCGAGAAATTGATGATATTTGGTTTTGTGTAATTTTTTGTGCACGATGTGCATTCTCAGGATGCGTATTGTATTGTGCGTTCTCCTCTCTGATTCGAACCGCATACAGTTATTTATTCGCGCTACCGCTGAGGTAACTACACGAAATCGGACAAAAGTACGTGCAGAGGCATAAATTTGTAAAAGCATATGTGAATGGAAAGAAAAGAGATACGAGAGCATAAAATCGAAATTCAGTCTTCGATGGATTTCGATCTCGCTCGAAGTTTTTCCTCCGATGCTCCGCGTCTTCATCGTAAATGACTTTTGCTAAATTTTTCTAATTTTAATTAAACTTTCATATGTCAACTTAATTAAAGAGAGTACAATATGAAATAAAAAATAAATATTTAACTCATATTTTTAGCGAGCACATAAAACCATGAATATTTTCGATAATTAATCGACGAATAAATAAAAATTTATATTGTGGGTATAAATTTAAAAAAATTTCTCATAATTTTCGTCCACCTTACATCAGACCCATTTTTCAAATTTTACGAGAGCGCGCTTTTTTTCCACGTGCTCGTACGCGCGTCGATCCTCGCAATACATATACAAGTTTAGTATTTTATTTAGTCTTATTTTTATTAAATCGCGGTTACGATACGGAACGTGGAATGCATCGTCATCGTCGTGGAGAGTCGACGACGGACTCTCTCCTCGCGTGTAGAGCTCGAGAGAAAGAGAGAGAGAGAGAAAGAGAGAGATCGCGGCTGGTCGGCGCCGCGATCACGCGTTGCAGCCCGAGGGCTCTCGAGCCGAGTGTGCGCGGGTGCTGCTCGCGACCCAATGCCGGGGCACGCTCCATCTCAGTCGCTCCCGCCCGCTCCTCGAGATCTACCGCGCATGCGCCTTGTCTCTGGAATGCGCGCGAGTTTTCCCTCCCTTTCTCCTCACCGCATTAAAGCCACGAGAATTCAACAGAGTCGAGAGACGTACATACACCAAGAGAGAGAGAGAGATCAAAAATTTACGAACCGAGTTGTATATCCATACTCTCTCTCCTTCTCTCATGAACGAAACCCCGTAAAAGCGGAGTCGCGAGGAGGAAACTGTATGTATCTATAGTACGCGACCACGCGATGCGAAAGAACGCGCGAGTGGAGAGAAAACGTCTTGGATGCAACGAGATAACGCTTCACGCTAAATTTCTACAACTTCTTTCTCAAATAAATTTTTTGGATGAAAAATCCTCAAGGATATGACCCTTGGATCTGTTAAGAATCTCTCGTAATAATCTATAATAATAATAATAAAATCGGCCAAGAGGAACGTCAGAAACACTACTTTTTAAAAATTGAAAATTTTTTAAGAGTCTCTCTTTCATTTTTTCTCGCTGATGCAGTACTCAAAGTCCTGTAATTTCTAAAATAATGAAAAATCAATTTGAATATTGCGTTTTTATTTTGTTACGATCCTTGAAGGATCGATGACAATAAAGTAATATCGATCAACAGGGAGCTCAACCCTTCTGATTTTTTTATTTCGCCAAAACAACTTTTCGTGTCTTGTGGGGAGGTTATTATTTGCGAGTAGAATTGAAGACACGGTTAACAATAAAATATCAAAACTTTATTCCTAAAAAAATAACAAGTCTTGTGTTTGTAGTTGGTTGGACGGCGTGTCCACGTTCTAAGCGAGTAAATTTGTAACTGCCCTTTCCTCCGTTTTCGCCCTGTATTTCAATGAATTATTTGAGCATGGGAAATAGGAGAGTGAGAAAAGGACGGAGATAATCACAAAAAAACAATAAGTAATGTGTAAACGATGAAGGAAATTTGGAAACTATATGAATACTACTCAGAAAATCACGAAATAATGAAAATTCGAAGACGAGGCTCCCCACACAGTCTCTTCGGGCCCTAAAATTTGTTAAATATTATAAAAAATTTCATTTCCCTGCTTCGTTGCAACTATTTATTATTTACCATACGTCTAAATCATTTTTGATAAAAAATTATGTAAAATCAGGAGAAAAAAAAATTTCCAAAAAAACAAACAGGAACCTGAATTCATAAAACGCGAATTCAAATTGTCTGGAGTTCGAAAAATCCTCGACTTCCACTTACTTAAAAATGTTCATAGATATTTTCCGCTGATAAAAGTAAAAAAAGAGGGATGTAGGAAAAATATAGGAGATGTCCGGGAAGAGCTGGAATGATGAGGCGTCTTTTAGGACTAGGAGGGGGAATTAAGGGAATCGAGAGAATCGGGAGGAGGGGAAAAAGGAAATGTGCTCTCCCGGTCTCCCGTGAGATCGAGGATTCCGTCACGATCTCAGCGAGCGCGCTTCTCGCTCGAACGAAAGCTATTACGAGTCGCCAGCCAGAAGCGATCTTACCTGTCCGGATTCCTCCTCAGCTTCCTATGTAGCCGGACCAATTGTAAATCTACACACGGACACAGACATCCACACCCCGCTTCTCCTCCGCGTACCTATTCTACACCTACCTCGGCATATAAACATTATTTTATTTTGTATTATTTCGATTACGATTTCTAGAGAATCGACCATTATTGCTCTCTGGAGAATTTTATCGATTTTCAATACAAATTCCTCCGAAATAGTTCGATGAAGAACGGACATTGGTTGGCATTCTGTATGTGGAATTTTCCTCGACGTAACTATTTTACACCTACCTGTGCATATAAACATTATTTTATTTTGTATTTTACTTCGATTACGATTTCTAGAGAATCGACCATTATTGTTCTTGAGAGAATTTTATCGATTTTCTATACAAATTCCTCCGAAATAGTTTGATGAAGAACGAACGCCGTTTGGGACCCTACAGTATATGTGGAATTCTGTATAACTATTTTAAACTTATCTGTGCATATGAATATTATTTTATTTTGTATTATTTCGATTACGATTTCTAGTAAATAGACCATATAGACCTCGTGAAAGAAAATTTTATCGATTTTCAATAAATTCCTCCGAAATAGTTCGTTGAAGAATTTTCTTCTACATAACTATTTTACACCTACCTGTGCATACAAATATTACTTCACTTTGTATTATTTCTAATGCGATTTCTAGTGAATGGACCATTGATGCTCGCCAGAGAAAATTTTATCGATTTTCAATACGAATTCCTCCGAAAAAGTTCAATGAAGAATTTTCCTCTGCGTAACTATTTTACAGCTACCTGCACTTATAAACATTATTTTATTTTATATTAAGGGAGAGGGACGAGGGTTGAAGTGGATCAAAGAGTTGGAACGATTGAGAGGGGAAGGGGTTTGTGGGGAGGGGTAACGATGTGCCGTGAAAAAAGGAATCTGGAAACGGAGCTCCTCTTTCTTTTCTCTCTTTCTCTATTGCGTGGGTGAACGCTGGTTGAATTCAGCATTTATGTTTAGTTTGGCGGAATAGTTTTTTAAGAAATTTTTGTTAAAATATTGTAAGGAGATGGAACTCCAAAAAATCCTGTAAAAAGGAATAAAGATTAAACTAAACTAAACTATAAAGAATGGAACATTATTGCCCGCGAAAGAATTTTATCGATTTTCAATACAAATTCCTCCGAAATAGTTCAATGCAGAATTTTCCTCTACATAACTATTTTACACCTCTACCTGCGTATACAAAAATTATTTTATTTTATATTATTTAGACAATGATACTGCTATAGAGACTGGACCATTATTGCTCGCGAGAGGATTTTATCGTTTTTCAATACAAATTCCTTCGAATGTAGTTCACTAAAGAACGAGCTGCGGTTTTGTTGTGGTATGTGGAATTTTATTCTCTACATAACGATCTCTCATCAACCTGCGCATACAAACATTATTATCTTTGGAATTTATTTCGAATACAATTCAGAAATAACGGACTATTTTTGCTCACGAGAAAATTTCATCCATACTCAATAAATTACTCCGAAATTGTTCGATGAGAAATGGAGTCGGCGGTTGCCGGCCTTCGTGCCCGAACTAATTGTAAATCTACAGACACAACCATTCACAGCCTACTTCTTCTCTACGTAGCTATTTTACGCCAACCTGTCCATATCATCATTATTTTATTTTATGTTATTTTGATTATGATCGGTATGAATAACGGAGTGTTTTTACTTTGGAACAAATTTTACCTATACTCGATAAATTACAAAATATTTTGATGAGAAATGGACAGAAATCCGATGTAACATTTATGTAACGCACGAATTTAACAATCTGTGCAATTAATTAAATATTTCTGTTTATATGAGATTTTTAAATTAAATATATCAATATAAAATTGCTCCAAAATAATTTGATTAAAAATGGGCAGAAATCCGATGTAACATTTATGTAACGCAGAAATTTTACAAACTTGTGCAATATTAAATATTTCTGTTTATATGAGAATTTTATATTAAATATATCAATATAAAATTACTCCAAAATAATTTGACGAAAAACGTACGGCAATTGCCGTCCTCTCTTCTTGTGAAAAAATTTTACCTATACTCGATGAATTACTCCAAAATAATTTGATTAAAAATGGGCAGAAATCCCATGTAAAATTTATGTAACGCAGGAATTTTACAGCCTGTGCAATCAATTTAATATTTCTTTTTATATGAGAATTTTATATTGAATACATCAATATAAAATTACTCCAAAATAATTTGACGAAAAACGTGATTGCCGTCCTCTATTCCAAGAAAACAATTTGACCCTGCCAGAGTACATAATTTTCATTTCGACCACTCATTAATAATATCAAATCCGCTGTTTTTCGTTCTCTCGCCATAATCATTCGTCTATCATAATTTGGAGCGTTCAAAAACTTGTTTTCACTTCCTTTCTCCGAAAAATCCTTTTCGGAGAATACACAACCCGAATACACGATTTTTTTCCGAATCTCCACCATTCGTAAACAAACATTTTTTTATCACCATAATATTCCATCCATCCGTCTTCCTAATTATTCGACAGAACCATCAAAATATCGTTTGTCCTTCTCTCCGCGGTAAAATGTATAGGAGCCTCCGGGAGTGGAATAAAAGTACCTTTTTTTCCAAAAACCAGCATCGCCTTCCCTTTCTCACTTCCGTCTATAGCCTTGACATTCTTCTGACGCACTTTTTGCCTCGTGTCGTGTCGAATAACGCGGCGTATCGAAAAACAAAAATCGCCTTTTCGACACAAATGAATTCAAGTCTAAATTAAAATTAAACTCGTCAACAACCATCGTAACGAATGATTTACATTTTTGGTAAAACTACTTCAAAAAATCTGCTCTCACTGCTCGCAACAAGAGCGAAAAAAATAAAAACGAAAAAAAAAAGAAATCCAAACGTCAAAAAATATTAAATTCGACTCATTTTTTGCTATTATTACGGTCTGTTTACATCAATTATCCTTATTTTATTAATTTTTTTATTGTCATTATTAAAATACGTGTTGCTCGATAACGCATAGCCTTAAAAACACACGTGATGGGCATATAGGATTTTAGGATTTAATACAAAATTTAAGAGAAAATTCTTACCTTTAAGCGCGTCTCGACGACGAGGATGATCTATCTTGGCAGCATCCCTGCTTTTTAATCCGATAATCCAACGTGACACGAGATTTAACGATAAAAAATGGAAAAAGTGAGAGAAAAGAGAAAGAGAGAGAGAGATAGAATTGGATGTACACACAGATAAATAGATACAAGTAGGATGCGGGAAAGATGGACGTGCCGAGTTGCGCGCGATCGTGTCAAACGCTTGACCAACAGGTGGCTCCGCGAATTGAGCGGTAAAAAAAACAAACACTGCTCCTATTTCCCAGCGTTGCGGAAAGGATAAAAAATCAAACTCCGGTTGCGAAGTTTCGTGACGATAATTTTCGTCACCGATGAAAAATCGTATCCAACTTCACGCACAATCACTCACTCAAATCACTTTACCGCAGCACGTGACGATGTTGTTGTTGTTGTTGTTGTTTTTTTATGATTTTTCCATGAGCGATTCGAGCTTCGAAAACATGCACACGATGCCAGGCGTGGAGGCTTCGCGAAATTCTTCCGACTTGCGTTCTTTGCCGATTAAAACACTCGCAGATGTTTCTTTCTATCACTGTGAACCTTTCGTCGTTCCATTTAAACGAGTTTTCACAATAAGCGCGTAAACTCTTTTTAATAGTCGTGATAAGCTGATATTACGAAGCGTGAATGCGATTTTTCCTTGAAACCGTAAACGCGCTAGCGACGAAACAACTTTCATAAACCTCTCGGTCCGGCGGCCGGCGAGTAACTGAACTAACCGAGTAACCGAGACGAGGAACGCACGCGCTCGCGCTCTCGCCAGGCCAAGCGCGCCGAGTCAGTTTTACGAGTAGGCCGTTGGAACAAGCAGAGAGCACGAGCAATGTTTTATTTTTTTCACAGCGCACCATTGTTTTGATCACACGACGACGAAGAATCGAGCGTCTTATCGTTGATTAACATCTTTTCAGCGTTTATTCTCTTGAATATAAATGAATGGGAGAAAAAAATTATTTTTACTCACCGCGCTATTCTCTTCCGAATAAAAATTACAGGTAGCGGCGCTAGCATCGCACGGTGTTATGGTTGCCTGCACTTGATACTTCAAGAACGAAATCTGGAACGGAATTCATGTTTTTAAATTGCTCTACCCTCAGTTGTGCGTGGAATCGTGTTTTTCGATAGAATTTCATAAAAATTATATATGAGAATAATTTTCTAGTTTCATTGATATTTGATATATAGGTATTTTATTTATTCTTTCTCGAACTATGATTTCTTTAAGATTTTCCGGTTCACAAAAATATTGCGCAAAGATGTATAATCAAATCTTTTTAAATATTTATGTAACAATTTGTATTATTTTTTTACAATTTCTGGTGCTCATCTGCTGCAAATAACAAACTGATTTTACTCTCTCAATTCAATCAAGATTGTATGAATATGTACGTCGTCTGTACGAATTAAATTATATTTGCATATTGAATTTGGTTTTTTATTTCACAAAATCAAAAAAAAAAATTTTTTTTGAATGCTGGAAAATCACGTCACACATTCGAGATTGTCGACAAGATTCGAGAGATGTCGTTAGTAGCCACGTCTGAAATTCAATCATGATAATCAATACCCACGACCGATAAATATTCGAATGTTGTAGTGTTCAATTGATGGTAAAAACAAGCACAAAGTTTCTCATTCTCAAACACCATTCTAACGGACAAAATAAAAAATTTTCCGAACTTTGTTTTGAGGACTCAAGACCCAATTGTGAAGGCTGCAGGGTCAATGACCCAAACTGGAGAGACCAAATCTGTGAACGCTTGCTTTCCAATAAAATTTATTACATGCATACATTTTTCGTTTGTTCTAATTTTTATTTTAAAGCCTCATGATTTAGTTTTAAAAAAAAATAGAATAAAATCACCACAAAAATGTCAAAACAAATCTGTCGGGTGAAATGGTGGTCGAGAGCGAAATGGAGTGGTGAAAATCGTAAACATATGTTCGTTACGCTCATTAGAAGGGATTTTAGGTAGGACGATGAGTTTTCCCGACGCTTCGGTCGAGTGCCAGGTGGCGTCCTTGAATAAATTCATCTGGATTTACAACAGCTGTTTCCATTCTATCAAAATGCCAATCGCAAAAATTGTTAATTAAATAATAACTTATTTTTAATTTCATTCTCCACCATTCCAGGATACAAAGTATTTATTTATTTGTTGATACATTATTTATAAAGGAATTTTAATAATAAGATAATAAACGCTGTAGGGGATTATTTTATTTCAAATTTGGCCCTTCGAACGCAACTGAGAAAAGTCGCGCGTACGACGCTCCCACTATCGAGTCAAGACCTTAGCGATTTTGCCGCTAGGTGGCAGAATTGATCAGTAAACACAAAGAAAAAAAAGTAAAACGATCGGAGCGCTGCGAGTCTCTGGGGTGTCGGGTTTTCGAGATTTCCTACCAGAAAGGATCGTGCTGTGTGACGTAAACGACGAGATCCAAACAAGTATCAGCTGTGTGGCAGTCATTGTTCGTCGTGTACGTCTCTTGGCAAAGAAGCAAGAATCCTGTCGTTTTTTTTTCCCCGTTAAAAGACACGCACTCTCTCATCTCCGTCTCTCTCTCTCTCCCTCGAGCCTCGAGTTTTCGAAAAGGCGAGATTTTCGTAAGACGAAAAACGGTAATTGTGAAACGTTTGCGAGAGATTTTGACGCTAGAAGCATTGTGCGCGAGAGTGCGAGAGAAAGAGATTAATAACTAGAAGAACAAAAAAAAAGGGAGGAAGAACATAAAATCAACATAGTATCAACGAGAACGATTGAGAGAGGAAGATCGAGAACGAAAACGAGAGAGCGCGATAGAACGCTGTGGGTGGAAAGAGAAAGAGAGAGAGAGAAGGAAAGAGAGAAATAGAGAAGGAGAATCACGGACGGCACAAGAGAGTAGTGTATAAACGTTTCGTCGAAAAGTGGAGGGGTCGGGGCGAAGAGAGCGAGGAAAAGTTATACGAGGCCGAACTTCGTGAAGGATTTTCGTGCCTTTTTTTCCTTTGTTTTCATTAAACGTCCCGCGTGTGTGTGCGTGTGTTTTTTTTCGTCGTTTTCTCTCCTTCTCCCTTTTCTTTTATTTTTTAAACGTGAAACGCTCTTTTATCGTGGCTCCCGTCTGCGTTATTAAAAAGGTGCCCCACCAGCAGCGCGATATAATAACGTCGCGACCAGGGGGGGAATAAGAAGCAAAAAAATAGACAATAATCGTGTGAAAAACGGGGCGGTACGCGCATAAGCCTGGCCTCGAGCGGCGAGTCGGACGACGGTGGACTCGCTCCGCCACCGCGCAAAAGGTCCCGTAGTTCACTCCCGGCTACCCTAAGACCAGCGGACGAGTACCACACCGACGCACCAGGGATGGAGAATTATCGGTAAGACCCTGTCGTGTTATTGTTTTTCTTTTTCTCGCCTCGAACGCTTATAAATTCCAGTAAACCCGTGGAAATCAAGCTGTCATCAAGTTTCCGCCAAATTTCAGAATTTAAAGTTTCCAATAATATCGATGAATCATTATTTAAGCTCTATTTATTTATTTTTCATAAGAAAAAAAAAATTTTACATCTCGATATTCCAGACTGATTTTCTTTTCAATTACGTCAGTATCGAAAACATTTTTTCATGTTTACATGGACGAATGATTTGATTGAGCTTCGCAATACTGTAAATTAATTGAATTGTGAAACAACAAAGTCGAGAAAGTTCTGAGGTCAAAAAGCAGAAAAAATAACAGTCAGCTCGAGCTCTGGGAACAAAAGATAAAAATATATGGATGACTCGAGAGAAAAAAGATCTCAGTTGTATTATTCCATATGGATGATTTGCAGAGTAATGCAGCAGACGTCGAATGGAGCACCGGTCTCTAGTGGACCTCAGCAGAATGGAGCCACTTCCGAAGGCGGAGGTAATCATTCTAATGGAAATTTGAGATGCGACGGGGATGTAAACGGTGTCAATGGCGACAGTAATCAGGCTCCGGGACCTCCCAAGATTATGGACAAAACTAATCAGGATATTGTGAGACTTATCGGGCAGCACTTGAAGACTGTTGGACTTGAGTAAGAATTTTTTTTCAACACAGAAAGGGAAACAGTATTGAAATTTTCAATATCGTTTATCACGAATATTTTTTTAATAAAATTATTTTATTAAGTTGACTGTATTCATGCTTATATGATTAAAAGAGCTCGATCGAAATATTTTCAATGATTCAGGATCTATATTTATAACCATGGAAATTTTATTTTAGCCGGACGGCCGATCAGCTGATGCAGGAATCCGGATGTCGTCTGGACCATCCGGCAGCTGCGAAGTTTCGCCAGCACGTAATGGACGGCGATTGGACGAAAGCTGATCACGATCTGAACGAGCTCAAGTCTTTCCTGAACGGTGCTAATCAAAGTCTCGTGGTGCGTTTACATATAAATGTTTAAAAATATTTATCGTCCATGAAGATTCGAAAAATAACAATTTTCGATAATTTATTTTCAGGAAATGAAATTTTTACTTTTGGAGCAAAAGTATTTGGAGTATCTTGAAGAGGGACTCGTTCTGGAGGCCCTGCAGGTACTTCGTAACGAATTAACGCCCCTCGGACACAATACTGGTCGAGTTCACCAGCTATCCGCTTTCATGATGTGCAGCGGGCGGGACGAACTCCAGGTACTCCGACTAAAAAATATTTCAAGAAATATAAATGAATTGAAAACCTTACAAGAAAGTACCGATGAGAGTGACAATAATCACTCCGTAATTCAATATGAAAGATGAGTAAAAAATCAGTTGCTAGTTCAGTCCCTTGTGCCATCCGATCCTCAAAGACTGAGATCGTGAAATTTTCATCGCTAGCAAATAGACGATTGTTAACAGACACGTGCCGGTTGGGACGGCAAAGGTGCGGCCTCGAGAGCCGCTCTCATGGACCGACTACAAAGGTATTTGCCACCTTCGATAATGTTACCACCAAGACGCCTTCATTCGCTTCTCTGCCAGGCAGTTGAGAGGCAAAATCAACAATGCACGTACCACATTTCGCAAACCCAGGTAAAAGAACTTTTTTCAAACGTCTTCATTCAAATAATAAATTAAATTTATATTTAAGATAGATATTGTTCTATTTACCAAAAAATATTATTTTTCCCTGAAGCAATCGACTTTGGAAAACGTTTCCCTGCTCGTTGACCATAGCTGCAGCAAGGATCAGTTTCCCTGTTACACGACGCAAGTGCTCAACGACCATTGCGATGAAGTTTGGTATTGTAAATTTTCACCAGACGGTTTGAAGCTCGCGACCGGATCAAAAGATATGACCGTCATTATATGGGATGTCGATCCCGTAAGTATTTTTTATTTTGTTCTTTTAAATCTCGTGGGAAAAAGTAAAATATTTTCAACACATGTATCAACACTCTTACACTTAAATAATAAATATGACATTTACAGGAAACGCTGAGAGTAACGCACAGAAAAACTCTTGAGGGTCATACGTACGGCGTAGCATTGATCGCTTGGAGTCCAGACAGCAGTTATCTAATTGCCTGTGGACCTGAGGATTGTCCGGAACTGTGGCTGTGGAGTATTGACACTCCGGAGTGTGATCTTCGAGTAAAAGTGATGCAGGGCACCGACGATTCGCTCACTGCTTGTGCATGGCATCGCGATGGCAATAAATTCGTCACTGGTGGTCTGCGAGGTCAATTTTATCAATGTGTAAGATTTATTCAATCTGTATTGTTTTTGTTTTAAAAAATGTACAAATTTCTATCGTCAAATATTTTTATTTAAGGATATGGACGGTAGCATTCTCGATTCCTGGGAAGGTGTACGAGTCAAATGTCTGTGGTGTCGCAGCGACGGAAAAACCGTCCTTGCTGCTGATTCTCATCACCGAATTCGTGGTTACAGTTTCGACGATTTGTGCGATTTCACAATGTGAGTACGGAAGCAAAAACAGAGTGAATTGTATTCGTTCTCAAAGTAATTCGCTGGAAATCAATAGTCCATGATAAACTTACAATTATTCAAGTAATTTAGCAGATAAGGAGATTTTGTTTCACCTAACAAAGAAATCACGTACATTTTATTGTCCTATTTCATCTGTTATAACTAAAAATAATTTATATTCTCGTAAAGACTACAAGAGGACCACCCGGTGATGTCATTCAGCGTAAACAAAGCTGATCGTCTTGCTCTCCTCAATGTCGCTCATCAAGGAGTCCACCTCTGGGACTTGCAAGACAGATGTCTCGTTAGACGTTTCCAAGGAGTAACCCAGGGGAACTTTACGATTCATAGTTGTTTCGGTGGTATAAATCAAGATTTCATTGCGTCCGGTAGTGAAGGTATGTATAATCTATCTATGTTTAATATTTTCTATAAAACAGATTTTGTTAACGAAATAATACATGTTGATATTTGAATGTAAATTAATTTATTTGAATAATGGAATTCGTGTTGTTTGCAATCTATTTATTTTAATCGAATATTATGTATCATATTTTAAAATTCATTGTAATCGATAAAAATTGTTTTCCATGCACCTTGGCAGATAACAAAGTCTACGTTTGGCACATAAAGCGCGAATTACCGATAGCGACGTTAACGGGTCACAGCAGAACGGTCAATTGCGTCTCGTGGAATCCAGTATATCATCAAATGATGGCATCCGTATCGGACGACTGTAGTGTACGGATATGGGGACCAAGATCTTCTTCTCCCGAACGAGCCGACAATGCTAAGACTGGTTAGTTCGTAGATTTTGCCTCGACAAAGCCTCTATTATTATGAAAAACAAGTCGAATAAAAGATAAAGAGTGAATGAATGAATGAAAAATTATAAATAGGTAAGAGAATAGTATCTATGCGTAAAAATAAGTACAGCACGTGCAAGAATCGTCCTGATGTCGTATATATTAGAGATAAAATATATAAAAGAGCAAGAAAATGTCTAAATAAAATTCGCCGATAACATATTGTTGCGAATATGTAAAGAAATGCGTAGAGAAAAAGAAATACGAGGGAACGTTTTTTTTTCTATCATAGACTGTGAAGACGTGCTTAGTGTCATTCTTTGCGTATTTTTTCGGTATTCTTTTTCTCTTTCAGCATCCCCCGAGAGCAACGCTTCAAATGGTAGTGGCTGGCACGAAATGGTGTCGTAGCGAACTACAGTTCAACCGCAGTGCTCCTATGACCCAATGGTGTTCAAAAGACTGTCCTGTTGACCATCTCGCGTTGAGCCTCCCATGCCCGATTTAACGACTAGACGCAAACAAATGAAAGAGTTAACTAACAGATAACGAGAAACCGTATAATCAAGAGAGAACAAACAAGGACGAGGAAAAATGCGGAAGTAGAGAAGAACGAAAAGTAAAGAAAAGAGAGAGAGCAATGAAGAAAACTGAAATTCGCAGTTTTTCCAGAAAAGAACGAGCGAGCATAATAACGATTATTGAGAATAGGATAAGACGAAATAGAAGATAACCCAAAACTCATTCTTAGCATTTCAAGTTCTAAGCGTGTAAGTGTAGAACGGTTATAAATATTTCACGAACGAGCGCTATTTCGGGACAAGAGAATCTTCGAGATGAAAAGGAAAGGAAATCGAGAAAGAGGAGGGAAAAATGAAGAACGAAAAAAAAATTTAAACAGGAGAGAAACACCAAAGCATTAGATTTTTTTCTTTTTTGTTTTTTTGTGCCAATTATTGTTGCGTACGAAGGAGGAAAGAAATCAAGATTACGACCCGATATTTCAGCACGCTTTTCCGCATCGGGTGAGGCACTTTAATTAACGGGAAGAAGGGGAATTGGCAATTTGAGACGCAGACGAGAATAAAAATGTCCTTCTCTTTTTTTAACGAAGTAATATTCGAGAGTAAAACCATTCTTTTTAGAGAAAAAAAATAGCTGGCAATTGGACAGAATGGAAATTATTAAATCGTGTCAATCTTCGATTGGGAGTTCGGAGATTCGAAAAAAAAAATTAAATACGAGAGAATATAATCAATGACTCCGAAGAATTTAGGTTTTATTTAAAAAGTGTATAATTCAACGATTTTATATGACGGGTAAGCATACTTAACGTTGCGAGAGGAACCGAGAAACAAAACAGAATGCGAGATATGAAAAGAACAAAAAGGAAATAACAAAAATTACGAATGTTACCTCTTTCTTATTAACTGCCATATTTTCTATCGATATTCAAAGCAAGGGGACATAAAAAAAACTATATGCGTTTCGCGTTAACGAGAGAAAAATAATTAGAAAAAAAGTAAAAAAAAATGCGCGTTAAATTAGAAAGATTGCGATTTCTAACTGTTGTTTCATACAAATTATTATAACGCCATTTAGTAACGAGACGTAACTCGAAGCGACGTAAAGCCCTTGAGAATAAAAAAACATAGTATATATTTTTTTGGTTCCCATTTTCTATAAATGCAAAACTGGCGGATATTCGTTGAAAGAGGAATTCACGAGAATGGACGAGGGAGAAATTTCGAAAATAAAATCGAAGGTAAGGCGCTCTTGAAATTTATTGGTGAAATTGTATGCTTTCGATGGACTCGCGGTCCTGATAAACATTAAGAATTGTATTTTATGCTAGATGAAGAGAGAATTCTGGTTAAGACAATTTTTGTACCACAACAGTGGCAGTTAATGGGATAAGAAATATGTCAGATGGATCACGAAAATAAACAAACAAACAAAACCGATGTTTTCTTATGTGAAATAGTTAGCGATAGTCGAAGGTCTTACGTTACGGAGGAGTAAACTGAAAAAAACAAAATAAAGTAAGGTGTAAATGTACAGATGAGTTTTCAAAATAAACCACATTAGAAATCACGAAGTCGGTGAGAAAAGAGTGTATAAATGTCTGAAAAAAACAAATTATGCATTGTCTTATTTTAATCTTTACTCTAAGAAATAATGCTGCGTTGTTTACATATGGTATTGTATTTTAGTAATCTTACAATTAGTCCATTCTTTATTTAAATTGAATCGATTTAAATATCGTGTAGAATCCCGGATTTTCATTTTCGATGGACGCCATTTTGTTTACTGGGAAATTTATTGTGACGGTCGCGCCTGTAATATATATTCTGTTACCTGAGTAAATGTCAGGCAGTCATGTTCAAATTACCTTTCCAACACATTTGTTTTTCGTTAGATTTTAAATAATTTCTAGCATTTACCCACTTTTTTCAAAAAAATAACTGATTTTATTAAATTTAATGTTTTCTTTTACGTGCATTTAAAACAATTTTCGAGTTCCCCCTTTTGTTTACTAGACTATTAATTTATTGTAACGTTCGATCCTTACATTCTATTCGAATCTCTATTTTTGAAGCGCCATTGATGTTTTTATTCCGGTTATTTACAAAAATGGTAATAAAATTGTAATTTCTCGTGTCGTGTTTCAAGTTAATCAATAATTATCGATTATATCGATCGTTCTACATACAAAGTTCGAATAACTTTTTGCGCATACGAATACGAGCCGGTTGCATTTTATAATCCCATAACAGGACGAGTGTCTATGTACATTTGCGTTCGCCATTTCTCCCCCACCCAAACCCGTTTTATTATCAGGCGCGGCTGAACGCCTCGAGACTTTCGTGTCTCCCCGTTTGTGTATCTCGCGGTCTATTGACGAAATTCCATTTATGGATATCCTCGGCAACGTTTAACTCCTAGTATGATAACTAAGAAACCGAAGAGTCCAAAGAATTTGCTCTTTGAAAAATTCAAAGAATCTGGAAAGCTTTATCTCGTACTGGAACTATCAGGAATTGCAGGAGCATATTTCTTTTGGCGACATATGAACACATCGATAGGTGAGTGAACGTTTATCCCTTTTTTATTTTTCGAAGATTCTACGACACGCTTTGGAGGTTAATCACCTCGGAGTCCAAAATTAATCATCTTGAATAAAATTTCTATTTTCATCGGATTCACGGGAACTTGGAATTACAAAGAAAAACGATTTATTTTGTTTTTTCCGCGTGACGAATCGTCTTGCAGGAATCAGTACTTAACCTCACTTTTCGATCTTTCAACTTTTATTAATTTATTCTCCTAAATTGTTTATAATTTTGGTCCGACGAATGTTCTTTGTTTCACGATTGACCGTGTCAAGGCCACAATTGCCATAAAACGACCATAAACAACTGCGAAAAGTGTCAAAAATTATGTTTAACGTTCTCCAATCGATTTTTATTAACTCATTCCACTTTTGAAGCGATCATTTTCCAAAAGTAGGAAAATCGTACAAACCATCATAAAAATAAAGAAAACATTGACGGTTCGAGAAAAGAAATTATCTGACATTCTTTTTTCCATTCTTTTCCAGAATTCAGATATTACCTATTCAAACATTGGCCAAGCATCCTCAATGGTTATTACACCATAGGAGAATACTTCGACGGCAAGGATACCGTAAGGCAATTTGACAAACAACTTTTTGACAGCAAATTGAAGGAATTGAAGGCAAAGCTAGCAAATGAGTAGCGTCAACGAGGATGCAGGACTCTTTGGTGCATTGCTGTCTGCCGTTCAACAAGGTAATACTAGATTTTTGTAACTGCTTCGACATTTTTTTACATTGATTTTTTTGTTTTAAAATTGTGTTTTGAGAACGTGTTTTTGTATCTTTTTGAATACTATTCTTTTTGAAGTGATATTCAAGTGGCACCAATAATTGAAAATCTATTGGCAACGTTATTCAGTTAGTTATTGTCCTTCTTTTAAGGAGGTTCTACCGATACTTGTAAGTCAAAACAGCCACTGAGCGTGTAAAGTAAAGGCAAATTTCATTAAGCAAAATTGTTTCCATTATAATTTGTTGAAAATTTTACTGAGCATTATTTGAAGTGATATTAGATAGTGTGCAAAATTTGCAGAAGATTCACCGATTAGATTTCGAGATATTGATTGTAAAAAATTCACTTTTTAACACGGGCTCTTATGAGATATTACCAAAAAATGCGATGTTCAAAAATAAATAACTCCACTTCTAGACGGTCAATCTCGTTCAAATTTCAACACAGGTCGCGTATTGTATCTATTTATCTATATACCAAATTACATCATAAAATAATGGAAAACAATTTTAACGTGTAAAGCGATAGAACCTCCTTAACAAAGAGCAGTGTATAACCTTTCGTTTCTTCGAAAAATACTAAAAAAGTTGACGAAAGCTGGGTGCTATCTTCCTACTTACTCAGTTGTAAGAAAAGTAGTTAGTATTCCTAAAATGAATATCATTTATATTCATAACATAATAGTGGATGTTTCTCAAATTGTTGATCATTGGAGAATAATTTTTTCAAATCTGATAACCTCTTTAGCCATGCAGCAAATTTCTGAATACACTTTACTAATTTTCTGGTGTGAAATGGAGTTCTAGAGTTATTCTTTGATCGTAATAACCTGGTAATGGTGGGCTTTGGATGTTTAATAAACCGCTACCTGCTTTTCTCTTTTCGCTGTAACTAGTTCAAGTTAAAAAATGCAAAGAAAGTATAATATTGAAGGAATTATTAAATTTTCAGAATCTGATTCGGTGTAAATAATAGTCTGCCTAGTGGTGTAGAAGAGATTCTGGAAAACTACAGAATCGTCGACAAAGTAGCAGGAAACCAAGATGGATTCTTTGATAGAGGGAAGCTTGCCAGAGCGAATAAACAAGCGAGACCGAGAGCGAAAGAACGTTATCGAGAGACGACGAGAGGAACGGCAGCAGCTCGCGGTCGAGTGCGAGCAGACGAGTTACTTCAAAGAAGCATTTTATTCAACATGTAAAAAAGTAAAAGACCTCCTAGACACAGCCCCAACGACGTCGATCTCAGCGTTGCCTGGGCTTTTCGATAAGGCCAACAAGGACATAGAGACGTTAAAAAATTATCTCTCCCAGTCGAAGATGTTCCTCAAGGTCTACGATATTCGTAAAGCCCAGGAGAGTCTACAGATGCTCGAAAACGAAGCGACAGAACTGGAGATGAAGCTCCTACCCAAGAAAAAATTCGGGTTCAAAAATCGTCGAACGGTGAAGAAACCTTCTAGCGAAAAGCCAAGCGACATGGTCGACGGGCTGAAGGATCTGAAGATCGAGGCAAATCTTGTTAACAATGTTTCAATAACGAAAGGAGACTTTTCCTCGAAACACGGGGAGAGTTCGTGTTTCGTCGCTGGAAAGAGCGACGAAAGAATTTGTCTCGACGCCGAGAACGTTAACAGAAATGACGTAACGCTTTCTCACCTGACGAGGTGCACCGTGAAGATTTACGGAGCTCCGAGCACTCTGCACATGGTGAATTTAAAAAATTGCACGATCCTCGTCGGTCCTGTATCCTCCTCGGTCTTCATCCACGATTGCTCCTCCTCGACATTCGCTTTCGCCTGTCAACAGCTGAGACTTCATTCCTCGACCGACTGCACGTTTTACCTCCACGTAACGAGTCGCGTTATAATCGAAGACTCGAACAAGATCTCAGTCGCTCCTTACAATTTTACGTACGACGATCAAACGAGTCATTACAACCTCGCCGGGCTCGACACCAAGATAAACAACTGGGACTGCGTCGACGATTTCAATTGGCTGTCATACGAGAAACACTCACCCAACTGGTCCGTCCTCAAGCCTGAGCTCAGGATCAAAACGTGGGATTGACAAAGAGCAAAAGAGAGAGAAAGAGACAGAGCTGGAGACGAGAGGGAAATAGAGATTTATCGTTGCTCCCAATACTCGTTATTCCTCAGAAAAATTTATCAAATTTTTCAACCAAACGAATAATCGCGAAAAAAAACGAGACTCTCTGATTTCCCAAATCCTCTTTTTCTCTTTCGTCGACCCTCGAGACCCGACCCTTTCATCCTTGTCTCCTTATCCTCACCCTCTTCGTCCTTATTATTATTATTATTACGACTACTGTAATTATTCATCAAGAGATATAGCAGCCAAAACTTTATTAGCGTCCAAAAGTTATTTAAAATTGTAACCATATAATGGCTTTTACACAATAATAATAATAATAATAATAATAATAACAACAACATGAATAATAATGCACATAAAATCGTTTAATCGAGATTAGATTTTTTTGATAATTTATTGAGTTTCGTGTATATTTTCCATTTTTCCTTTATTTGAGCAAATTTTGAAATATATTGCGAGCAATAATCGCTTCGTTTGGTAATTCGCGATGAGGAGAAGCTTTCTCGTTTACATTTTGCTTCTATGAATGATTAATCGACAAAGAATAAAATCGCGAACTTGCTGCTTGGAGTTGTTGGAATTATTGCATTTATGGATATCGTGGGAGGAAACGTCTTAAAACGTAGCCTCGATAAGTTTCGACGTTCCTTTACTCTCGAACCCTTCAAAGTTGTTATCTTTGCCAATATTTTTGTTGAACCGTATCTTTTTTCGCGGAACCTCCTCCGCCTTGCTGAATACATCTGAATATCAATATTTCAAGAGAACTCACGTCAATTTTTCAACGTTGAGAAATAATTTACATTTTTTTTCTCAAAACTTTTCTCCTTTGTCTTGTTTATCAAAAAGACAATTTATTCGTTTACGTTGAGCTTTTCCTTTAATCAAAACGTCATTACTGAGAATAGAGATGAATAATTAAAAAATGATTCATTTTTAACAGAAAAATATTTGTTAAAGTCGAGCTACAGATCTTTTTTTATAGAAAATAAAATATGAAAAATTGGTACACATATTATTCAAGCAATCGATTTAAAAAAATGTTTTTAAATAATCGAAAAAAAAATTGTATCGCTTTGAAAAAAAAGATCGAGACAGAAAAGAGTGCACTGATTCGTGATTCTATTTGAGGTAAAGCACCGTGCAAAATAGCTTGGCCTCCTTTGACGTTTTTTTTCCATACAGAAAAGAAAAAAAGTATCTTGTTTGTGCACTCGGCTCTTCGTGCACTCCCATAATAATCGTTTGCGCAGGTGATATTTACGTCGTCGATTATTTGAGATTAGGATCTTAGGAAATGTGGATAAAATGATTTTGTTTCGTTGCATACATTAGACGATGAAAATAAAAGTTTACTCCCAGCGGCGAAAGGTAAATAAAGGAATTATTCGTATTTGCATTCCTGGAAATGCGGTAAAAAGGATAAATCTCTGATTAGAATTTGAATAAGTGTCGGTCGTGCGGAAAATTGGGCGATAAATCGCGCTCGTTTGGATTTTCGTCGAGGCTCGAAATTTCGGAAAAATGCTCGATCGATTTATCGAAAGGAGGATTAAGGAGCCTCGGGCGAGGAAAATTGTAAGATCGTTACAGCGTCGCTCAATCGTGTAAGTCGGCTTGCCAAAAAGAGAAAGAAAACAACGTCGTTTTTTTTTCTTCTCGGCTTCTTTCTTCGATTCAAACGAGCGAGAGATCGACATTACGCTCCGATGAATCAGAGTGGCTTTCGCGTTTTTGCTCTCGCCGATCTCTCACTTTTTAACCGCCAACCCCGGGGGGCCGAGACTCTGCGACCCTCTCGCTCTCTCCACAATTCTTATGGTTTTCCTCCCTTCATTCATCTTAACCGCCAAGCAATTTTCAATTTTTCTATTTCTTTGAAGTATAGCCACATTTTTTTCACTGTTTACTTTTTTTTATTTTGTTACAATTTATTGTGCCTGTGCAATTTTTGATACAAATTTTTCATGATATTGGATGATGATTCAGTCAAAAATATATTTAATTTTAAGCTGTATAAATTAAAAATCGTCTCTAATATTAATTCCCGAGTTAAGGAGTTGCGGTAGTAAAAATGAAAATGACAAGAAGTTGATGAAATTTGGACAGAATGTTCTTCTATGAAAAATTTGAGAGTATTATTTTTTTCAAAATTTGTGTCCTCATATTTATATAGTAAAAGAACAAAAAAAATTTCGCTTTTTGGACATATAGATATACACACGGTGTATAAGAACGTATTTTGTTAGTCAATTACTCAACAACGACATGGATGAAAAATATGAAAAAATTAGTTTTTAGTTATTTAAGGCATAAGAACATTCTCGCCAAATTTCATCAAAGTCTTGTCATTTTTCAATTTTCAATTTGATGAATAGTATAAAAAGTAACAAAATGTCAGAGAATTGACCATTTTTTTTGTAACGAAAATACTTTGACAGAATTTTTAATCATGCTTTCAATTAATTTTTTCTTTTTTATATAAAACATTGACAAATGTCGGTTTATTATTTCGTTTTACGAGAGAAAAATTTACATTCATTTATTGAAAAAAATAGCATAATTTTGAAGTCCCTTTGAAGTTTCAAGTAAATTATTTGTGCGCATTATTGCGAAAATGTTAACTCTTGGCCAATGTTGTTTTCCCTTTGAGATGAACGTCGGTGCGTTGAGCGAAGGTGAAGGGAACAAGGAACTTGCCGCTTTCGGGACAAATTAGCAAATCGTTAAATAAAGGAGGTGGAAACGTTCCTTTGACAGGGTTCCACGAGCATCTTGAAATCCTTTCTTTATTCTTCGGTATTGTCTTTGATGACGAAACGAGCGAAAGAGATCGTTACATCATTCTCGATCCCTTTATTATGCGCCCTTTTTTTAAGAAACAAAAAAGTCTGTACTTCGTTGACGCGAACGAGCAGAGCGCAGAAGCTTCGTCGACCAATTACAGACAAATATAAATATAGCGAACTATTTTATCATGAAAACAAAAAATAATTTCTTCGCTTCGATGAACGCAATTTTTCTTTCCGATTTGAAGAGGAACCGATTTGATAATATACAAAAATAATAAATTCCCTTTGATATATTTATAAAAATATTAAAAAATTAATGATATGATGAATTTCGTAATACTGCAAAATTTATTCAGCAAAATTTCGATTCGATTATACACACTGAAAAAAGAGATTAGTTGAATCAACTATAGTATTTTGTTGGACGAATTATTTTTTTTTCTGTGCACTAAAATTCATCTCAATATTCATTTTCACTTTTATACTCGTTTTTCAAAATTTTATTTTATTTAAAAACAAATTTTAACCAATAAAATGTGAATAGTTGAAAGAAAAGTAGATTTAGAAAGAGGAAATAAAATAAATAAAAGGTAAAAGCATGGAAAGAAACATCTGGAGGTCCTCGAGTATCGATTTCGCGATCTTTTATTTTCTCGTCGATTGCTAACACGAGAAGGGAAATGATGGTTATTTCCCGTGAAATTTGTTGACAGAGAGGCGAGGGTATCTCACTTAGTCAGGCAGTATTTTATGCATACACAGGATTGGATGCACTCATAGATAAATAAATAAAAGTCCAGGCGCAGGAGGAATATATTTTTCGATCCTTCGAGCTTCTAGAATTTCAAATATTCTCGACAGCCTAAAGTTCCCCTGTAAGGATCTCGTGCTTAAGCATTTACACACTCGGGAGACTCCGTTTCGACGCTACAACCATTACCGGCTTACAGCGCAGCCAACAACAGCAGTAGTCAAATCAAACACGGACCTATTAACTGGATCAACATCGAAACGAGGCAAGGATCGCCCGAGTACACTCCTGTACTCGTTTCAACACCATCACAAACTCGAGTACTCTTCCTTTTCCTCTTTATTTATTTATACGTGTCCACGTGCATCATGTACCAGGTATGCATCAGGCTCGCGAATTTGTTCACCTTGAAATTAATTTATTGTACGGAGTCATTTCTTTATTTGCTTTTTACATTTATTTATTTTATAACTCGATTATTAATTATTCAAGCGTTGTTCATATTTTTTATAACAAGCTTTTTAATTAAAGTTCATCAATTTTATTTAATGTAATTAGTTAGTTAAGTTTCATTTGTATAACTTTTTCAGTTTTTTACAAACTCTTTTGTTTAATGGAGTTAAAAATCCTATAATCATTGTTGGTCAAAGGGCCAAATATTTAAAATGAAGGATAACTTTATTAAATCAAAATTATTTTTATTTTCTTTGTCATCTTTTTAAAATTTTTGATGTACGTGAATTGATGCTGATTGTCATACTCGTGATCTGTGGAAGATTTTCGATTGTACGAGACATTCCATCAGAAATTTTTAGCTAAACATATATATAAATATAATTTTAGATTTATTAAAAAGTTTAATTTAATTCAAAATATTTCTTTGTTTGATGAGCGACGAACAATTTATTCGTGATATGTCAAATTATTTATTCATAACTAGAGATACTCGTATAGGTAATTATTTTTTAAATTTTATTTTGGAGCAATGTTTGAAAGTAGCTTCTTTTTTTTGGTGATGAGCGACGAACGATTTGTTCGTGACTTCTGGTTTTGTGTTTGATCGTTTCGAGTGACAGGGGCAAGGGAAAAGGGAAGAGATTCGTGTACTCGCAACGGTGAAAGACTCGATCTCACCTAAAATAAATATTCTGGGGAACGAGACTCTTTTATTTCTCGTGCCAATATTGTTTTAGGCACGCGAACTCCATCAATGATTGGCAGGCCGTTCTCTCTCTCTCACTCTCTCGCACACGACGCTCTACGCAACACAATGGCTCGCAGATGTAAAAATTCCGAAAAAATTTCAACTCGACCCCACTCTGTAAATACGATTACTTCAACTTTCTTTATTTACCTTTTTAATCTCAGAAATATGCGAGCATGATGCCTCTAATATCTTAAAAACGATCCCAAACGTCTGTTTTCAAGATTTCCGATGAAAAGTCTGCTCCAACTCAAAAATTTTGAGTTGGAGGAAATTTTTCAACACAAAATCATTCACGGATTGTCAATAAATATCAAAAATTGCAAAATAAAACGACAACGACAATAACTCAGAAATTTTTTAGCGGCAACTTTTAAAATTAAATTTTATTTGATTTCCAATCCATTTCACATTTTCGATACGAAATGGATATCAAATTCGATAAAAATTACATTCGTAAAATAGAATTATTGAAAAATAAATAGAAATGTCAAAAGTTAGCAAGACGAGTAACAGTCGGGACAATTTAATTGTTCTGTATATTGAGAGCTTTGCAATTTAACTCGGTATCTTTAAATTTTCGTACGTAAAAGGGAAGCAAGAGTGTGGAAAGTTAGCAATAGTTACTCGTCTCGAGGAATATATGAATCTATACATACATAAAATATAAATATACATGTAATAAACGACTCTTGAAGTCTTTTATGAAAACCGGGCAAGAGAAATTGTAGCGAAGCGTGTGCGCTTTTCATCGTTGGAACTTTCTTGATGCGTGCACAGTTTTGCAAGAGCTCGTCACAATCCTAACATATATCTCCAGATTTTACTCAAACAATGTGTCCTTTAAATTTAACTTAACGTTTATCAAGAAATCGTTAAATATTTCATTCTGAAATGAAAATTTTGTATTTTTTCAACCGAAAACTCTCTTGAAAAAAAAAGTTGGACCAGGAGGATTGAGAGGAACAGAATTCAAGTGAAAAAAAAATAGAATATGAATATTGTAAAATAAGAAAAAAAAAGTCCTCTGCAGCCCTAAGGGAGAGAATTCAACGAGTCGTTTCGCGTATTTCGTGAGCGCGTTTTGCAGCAGTTAAGGCGATGCGAAACCACCGGGGGGTATATATGCACATTACGACCTTTCCTGTCCTCGTGTATATTTGTCACGGGAATAATTAATTAACGTCAGGTCTCCGAGTGAACCGGAGCAGAGTCAGGACCAGCGCAACCCTTTCTCCGCACACGAATTCCTTTTCCTTTTCCCTTCGTTCTAGCTCTTACAATTTTCTTCTATCCTATTTGCTTTTTTTGGATTCATATTTTCTCACTTATTGTTATTCAGAAAAATTACTTCTTTTATAATTTTTTTATAACTATTAAATATTCGAGCTTATTAATTTTTATTTTTTCGTAATTGCTCATCCTTTTGAATTCACAAAATTACATTTGCCGCTTATTATTTAATATGTTAATAAAAATTATATAATCAAATAGAAATAGATAAGTGAAGTTAAAATTATAAAAAAAAGTTTGTGAAATATTTACTTTTGAGGCTACGAATTGGAAATTTTTCAAACGCTTTCTGAAATAAATAACAAAATCAAGAGAACATGAAGCAAAAATAGCTGATAAAAGGTCTCTCATTCACGCGTCACAATTTTTGTGTATGATAAAGAAAAAAAAGAGCGACGAAAAGCTCTAAGAGCCATTAGCAGGTATTATTCCAGCATGATCCGTCGAACGATTCACAAGAACAATAGAAAGCTTCGAGGGTTGTCTCCTTCGATTACTGCGCGAAAAGGCGTGCGAGCGAGAGGAGGGAAAATCGAGAAAAATCTAAGAAAAGATGGGAGAGAAAAAAATATAAGAAATAAGAGAGACAGAGGATTTCTCAGGAGCTTTTTCGAAGGTTAGAAAATCTCGAGGGGAGAAAAAGATAGAGGGTGGCGAGCGAGACACACATATAGAGTGATTCGATACATCCGAGAAGAGAGGATGAGATTTTGGTTCGTGAACGTCCTCGTATTACATACTTCGAATAGAACGGGGACTCCCCGCTGCTTGTATAAACACAGACTCTCTGTAATCTCGAGTTAATGGAGCTTTCGTAATGCCCTTCTCACACTTTTCATTCGTGCCTTTTCACAAGCCCTGTTATTTTTTCAATACTCTTTTTATTATGACGAATTATCATTTTTCAAGTTCATATCTTTGTACGAATTTATCATCACCTTTTATTAAATATTAAAATTTTTTAAATCCATTCAAATAATCGATCAATCATCATTAATTATAAATTATAATGAATGGTTTCGAAATATTTATTTTTCGAGTCCATATTTTTTAATTTTATTTAAATATATTAATTTGCATGTACATGTGTATTATTTTTTTTGTCAGTTTTTGCTTTCGAAAAAACAGATGAAAAAGTGATTAGCCGTTTGCATCGAGATATAAAAATTGATAAAAGTGTTTTGTCTGGCGAATTCGATAAACAGTGCTCAATGTATATTTGCCTCGGTATAACGGGGTGTATATAGCAGAGTTATTTTGACTACTATATTTCAGTGTTGTTTCAAGCCCTCCTTTCGCTCCTCTCCGTGCACGCCCTTGTGGCCACGAAACGAAAACTTGCCACCCCTGCGAGCATCGGCGACTCACACCATTTCGTGAATCTCTTCGTCGACGCTCTCACCGATGTGCCAGGACCGGGCATACACGCACGAGACACGAGACACGAGACATAAATGTTCTATGAGACTGAACAAACAATCACCGCGTAACTCGATTTCACTTGCTATTCTGCACTAATATCTCTCAACCGATTATCCTCATGAATTTATTCTAATTTTCGTTTCGGCCGCATTATTATTCGCTCGGTACGCTACGTCTTTATTTTTGAGTCAATTACGAGCTCATTTTGCATTATTGAACACTGAATCATTCACGTATTTATATTTTTTATTTTTTAGTTAATTTATTTTATGGATTAGAAGTTTCAATGATTTTTTATAATAAGCTCAATGAAGAATGAATAATTAAAAATAGATTTAAAAAATTGATAGAAAGTGTACATCACTTTGATCTAAAATTAATCATTCGAAATCAATAATGGAAAATAAATACCAAAACTAAAAAAAATTAAATGTTCATGAAATTTATTTAAAAATTAATCATTGAGAATCAGTAACAGAAAATCGATACAAAAACTAAAAAAAAATAATGAAGGGTTCATAACTTTTATCTAAAATTAATTATTGAAAATCACCGATGCAAAATAAATACAAAAACCAAGAAAAATAGATCGAAGGGTTCATGACATTTATTTAAAAATTAATCATTGAGAATCACTAACAGAAAATCGATACAAAAAGTAAAAAAAAATAATGAAGGGTTCATAAATTTTATCTAAAATTAATTATTCAAAATTACTGATGCAAAATAAATACAAAAATCAAGAAAAAACAGATCGAAGGGTTCATGACTTTTATTTAAAATTGATGATACGCGCGTCGGTTCATATGCGTAAATGGCTCCGAGGTCCATCGCGGCCTCACCCCCTTCGCTCCTACCCCGCCCTTAAGGGTGGAAGACTCCTGTCACTGACAACGCAATTATTTCGTCTCGCTTGCGGTTGCACGCCAACCCCCGTTTGGCGTTATCGCCATGCGACCCCTAAAATCAACCCCTCGTGGATAAAAGCGAGAAAAAGAGAGACGCTGAGAGTCTGTTCTCTCCTTATTAGAGCCTCCTGTATTTCTATATTCAAACACTCGACGAGATGCTTTTTTGACATTATAATGCGGGAGGATCGTCGGATGACAGTTATCGTGGCTCCGCATTGAAAAAAAGCAGGCGTTTATACGTACACAAAGAAGCATTACGCACTCACTATACCTTTCGAGCGTTTCTTCTCCTTTCGTTTTTCCTCCTCTCCTCTCCCGTCCCAGTATGAATTTTATCGATTCCGCTTTTCTTTCGCGTTCTATATACACGCGTACTATAAATTTTTCTCCAGCACGCGCAATAGACTCCACTCTCTCAACGTTTTTCTCCTGCTCTCCTCGTAGCTTTCGCTCCTACGCTCTGTATTCTTCTCTGTGAATTCTCGCGTGTTTATTCAAGTGGACTGAAAATGGCCTTCATTCATTCTCTTTAAAAGAGAATTTGTCATCAACATATTGCAGCCGGGTATTATATGCGATTTGTCCTTTTTTTCCCCGTCCGTCAGATACGATGCGGATTTATATTGAAATTCAAGTGAGACTCTGTTTTACGCTTCGTCATTAAAAAATCTGTTTAAGGTGTGACGTATGTGGGACTGGTCGAGAATTATAAAAAAATTCTTTATTAAGGATGCTTCGTCATTTCTGCGTTGGGCTTTCATGTCCTGGGTGTTACCTGAGCTGCGGGGAAACGTGTCGCAGACGCAAAGATCTCTCATGCATGCGTTGTGACGATAATTTTTAACCAACCCTTTGAGGCTTCTGGACGGTATTCGCAAGAGTCTGGAATAATATCTCAAAACATACATTTCACGTATGTAAAATACATGCTTATGACTAGGAAACTTGCTGAAAAGAACAAAGAATTTGTTAATTGACTCACCAAATAATTTTTCATGAAAAATGAACAATAATCTAATCGTTTTCAAAAAATATAATTTTTTTATTTTTGACATACTTTCTACTTTTTTGTATAAATTGAAACTAACAACCAAAAAAAGGAAAACCAGCTGTAAACCAAAAAAAAAGAAAAACCAATTACGAATAAATTGTAACGTTATAAATTTTTTTGCTTCGCCAAAAAATGTATACACTTCATGACCGAAAACTCAATTTTTAAAAAAAAAAATTAAAACTTTGCGGATATTAGAGTTAAATCGATCGTCTATAATTATCCTGATAACCTCAGGTAAATATCCCCTTTGCATAATAAAATGAACACGTACACATGTAAATGAAGAGAGCTCGCTTTGTTCGTGATTTCGTAATATAAAAATGAATGAGGAGAAGATTGGTCTCATCAATGAGAGATCAAACGACGAGGTATTTTCTATTTTTATTCTCGCTAATTTTCCCTCAGAGAGATAGATCAAGAGAGAAAGAGAGAGAGAGAGAAATTGAGAGATGTATTTGCCAATTGGCAAATTGAAATAGTATCGCACCTGTCGAGAGAGAAATGTAATCGGGCGGGACAGCGATGAGGGGAACAAAAGCCCGGAGTGCACCGCCGGATCGAGAAAGCAAGGCCGTGCGCGGGCGGGCGGATATCAAAGGAGGGGATTCATCGAGGCGTAAAGTTTTACGGGAGGCTGCAGAGTCATACGGATATGCGAAGTGACAGAGAGAAGGATTCACCAAAATGGGGTGTTACCAGGCAGGAAGCCATGTCGCGTTCTTCCTTTGATTAACCTCCTGATTCTCTTGCTTCATACATATGTACACGTATATGTATATCTGTTAACTTATATATGTATATAAATAGATAAACATACATCCATATAATACATTGCCAAATACATACGGAGGCGTTAAGCAATTACATTTTATCCTCTGCGTATTATCCATTTATTTATTATTTAACTGTATATATGAAATGAATCCTACCAGCAATATTTTAATGTTTATAACAAATCAATTATTTATTTAAAACATTATATATTTAGATTTATAATTAAATCCGATTTTAAACTATTAGATTAATTTTTTAAATGTTTTTATTAAATTTAATTGAAAGTTGAAGTTAATGAATGAAAGCGAATTTTTTATTCAAAAATTGTAGCAAATACGTGAGTGGATCATTTTAGTAGTTAATTTTGTGTGATGGGGTTAAAAGTTGGTGAAATTTTTTTTCCCCAGCTCAAACAAGAGTTGTTAAAATTAAACAATTTTTCAAATTTATAAAAATGTATAGTAATGATGTTCATTGTGCGTATTAAGGATTGAAAAGCTCTGCTGACATGTAGGCTTTCCGTACGTTAATCGGAACGTTTGAAAGCCTCCGGGGCTTCATCACCTCTCGCTAATAATAACGAGTACTGTACGGGGGATAATCCTTTGACCGTAAGTTGCAGAAATATATACGCGCCTAACTTCATCATCCGTTTAATACTGCGAAATCTACACCCTGCGATTCCCCTTTCATTTTTTCCAACTAAAAACTTTGGCGCAAATGAAATATTTTTTGAATTATTCTGTATTAAAAAGTTACAATATAAAATACCTCCAGGTATTTATAATTATAACGCTGAATTTCTCGATTTAACTTTTTCATTGAAAAACATTCACGATGCAAGATGAAATTTATACGGAAAATCTAAATGAAAATTTTAAATTCCAGGAATTTATCGTTCGGGAATCAATTTAACTGCGATGCATGTAAATTAAAGCGAAATAAAAACATTTAACGTAAGTTGCTGAAGTCGATACGAGGAAAAGTTTATCATCCGTTTAAGGTATTCCTTGCGCGAGGGGCCGTAAATTGTTGGCGCATAAGAGGGGCCCTCTAAAAAATTTTATTGAACCGTAATTAATATCAGTGAAATG
>JAPYYX010001374.1:767-28269 GCA_030522605.1 Cremastinae sp. B BG-2022a | reverse complement strand
ATAATGACCGAAATTATTTTTATTTGGGGACTTTTTCCGTTAGTTTTGTCATTTATTCATTATCCACAACCTTTGCACGAGTGTTAAAATTTCATAGTAAATGTAATAACTATTTTTTGATTTGGCCACATATTGTGCTCTGCTGCAAAGATACGTGTACAAATTTTTATAAACATTTTTGACCAAGTGACGGATGAAAGATAAGTACAGAATAAATTCAATTTGGTGTGTTAAAATAGAAAAATGTGTTACACATTACGTCCACCAACATTTCAGAGAATAATTGAAGAAAAAAAATACTCAGTGAGAATTGAAAATAAATGACATGAGGCACAAATATCTTCTTACAAACTCAAATTATCAAGATTTTTAAAAATTATTATTCATTTTTCTCCAATATTCTCTTTTGACTCTACAACGTCTTCCGCTTTACTCTTACACTGCTCTCAGATGAATCAGGAAGATAAAAGCGTTCCGGTATCATAATGTACTGATTGCCCAAAGCACCCTATGTTGCCCAACGAAATAAAAATTAATAAGCCTACGGTTTAGAAGTATTGAACGGAGCAAATGATAATATCAACAAAATAAATTAAACAGGCGCTAGATAGAAAATAGCTATTGCTCCGCCTCTTTACCTCTGACGGCCCTCCTAGAAAATCTGGTATCAATTCCGCGTCTATGTAATCGGTGAGACCGCCAGAATTTCCTTCCTGGTAATCACTGCCACAGTAAAATATAAATTTGTTTCTCGTATTTTCATCTGGAACAATATTAAAGGGATTGTATAATCTTCGTCATTAACATTCGCCAACCTTGTTTAATCATGGTAATTTTAATCCTACCAATATTGTGAAACTTACGTATGAAGGTACTTATTAAAGTCCAGAGAATTGGGAAACATCTTGGCGCACGAATGATTAATACCCTTCCCATTGTCTCTGGATAATTCGATTCTACGATTTCGATTATTCTTAAAAGAGCCTGAAATTTATTAGAAAAGCACAATAATATAAAATTTCGAAATAAAAAAAAGGTGCATTTGAAAATATTTTGTTCCAATACCTTAATGCCTGGTCGCCACAAGTGACGCATGTTCAGACCTTCCAAATCAATAAGCAAAGTCCATTGGGATACTGGATGACCGGTAACCGCTGTGGCTTCTTCCATTAGAAGTAATCCTTCCTCACAGATATGCAAAGACTGAAAATTAAAAAAGAAATCCTGTTATGACACCTTTGACCGATTGAAGCCTAAATATGATTAAACGAGCGATTGAGACATAATAGGACAATTATCTCATCTCTATTGTAAACATTTTTTTATTACTCACGAGCAATAACAATTCATCTTCGCCAATTGACTTTAGCAGGCCCTTCACATCCATTTGACCGAGACGTAAAATATAGAGAGGACGACCATCTGTAAAAGAAAAGTTGTTATGATTTCAATTAATGTTATAAACATTAAGGTATTACTATCGCTGGGTGCCGTATAAACGTGGGGCTGAGTCCCTTTTTGCAATTTAAAAAAAATTAATTTTGATAAATTTTAAGATTTGCATCGATGAAAAAGAAGTGAATATGGTGGTTATATTTTACGAAATTTCGGCGTTACCATTTTGCGAACCTTGAAAATTCTCTCACTAAATAAACGATAGAATGACTTTTTTCTTTTTTCAATTAATTTGTAAATTTCTCATTCAAAACATATATTCTTCCAAAATTTTCGTAAAAAAAAAATTTTTGCTATAGTGATACCGTAAAGGGTTGGAAAAATTTTGCGAAAAATGTAACCTTTATCACAGTGATGCCAGCCACCGGGAAAATAATCTTTAACAACTTTCGGTGTCTCGTATTCTTCCAACAATTTGTCGATTTGATGCTTCTTGCGCCAATGCAAGGATTGTGTCAACATATCGCGAGCTTTCTCAACGACAAATTCACGAGCTCGCAGAAATCTCAACAGAGTCGCATCTCCGGGCACTGAGCTGCCACGTAATTCTTGTATGCTGTGTCGCAATTGCAGCAATTTGCTTTCCTGCATCATGTCGAGCTTACCCAGGTACCGTTCGATATAATCGGAGGAGAGCTGCATATCTTTGAAAAATAAATTTAAATCTAATATAAGTATGACTATATTTAATAAATTAACAATTCATTGGGTGAGTGATAGATCAGCTCGATGAAATTACCTCTACTGCTCGGTAATTTACATTCAGGGGAACCCATGCCTTTGGTCTCGTTGCTCTGCTCGAGACCAGACTCTTCGTCTTCTTTTTCCTTCTGTTCTTCATACTTCTGGTTATAACTAAAATTGGAAAGCGATTAATTCGATCAACGTGGCAAGATTACAAAAAATTTAATGACGACAAAAAATGAATGATACAAAAATTCACACCTCTTTTCGTTGTCACTTTTAACAGGAGCTTGTTGAATTTCCAGTTTTCTTTCTTTCAATGGATCTTTCCATGGCTCTACGTAAGTAACACCCTCATCTTTCAATTGATTTATAAAGTATTCAACTATTTCTTTTCCCTGGTAATTCAGAAGGATTATCAGTTCTAAGCTATAGAGACAAGTGTTATATTTCGTTGTAAACGAAATTGAGTAAATACCTTTGCTATGTTCTGAGCATATTGCTTCATTGACAATTTTTCCATAGAATTTTCAAAACCAAAGAAATTTTTAATGTCTAAACTCGCAGTTTGTTCAAAGCAAGTCCAGTTTGGATTTTCTGGATGAATCTTAAAAAAGAAATACACATTAATGTAGAATCGATGATTTAGATGGAATGTTATTGAAAGAAATTTTGGTTTTTAATATCTTACAAAGTATCTGCATTTTTCCAGAACAGTTACTCGAGCAGCAAAACTCTCATTGTGAGCTTGAATTTCTAAAACGCTGTTTCTTCTGTCCAAAACATTTCTTTGAATAAAGTAGACATGATCGACACCTATAATCTGCAAAAGCAAATTCAAAGTACATGGTCAGTTGAATGAAACATTTTTTGATTCCAACTTTTTTTGTCATAATTTTGATGTATGATACAATTTTTTAACCAAAATATAGATACACAATAGTTATATTAAGGAGGAATCGTAGGTACAATCCATGTCAAAAGTATGTTCAGAACGAAAATTTTGCAAATTGTTTACTTTTCTAGTCTTTTGAAAGGGTTTTGAATTCTGTGAGTTTTAGCTACAATAGCGATTAACAACTTTCGATTATTACTTAAACCACTTTAACATTCAACATTGCTTAAACAATTAAAATAGAAAATTTAAGTGAAATGCTTTCAAATTTTGGAATTAGCATTGAACACTCGCATGAAAGATATTTAAAAGAAACTGTACGGAGATGCTACCTTTTTTGTTCATGTTCAGAACATTAATATGAATTTTTCATAAGACACAATGTTAAATTTTATAATGCTTTAAAGTTCATAACTTTAAAACCATTCAGTGAATCATTCTCAAATTTAGCACAAGGATTTTTTAGCCCTTTTCAAAGAAGTTTACAAAATTACCATTTTAAAAATACCCACAATTCCTCCAAGGATGATAAGCATTTGAATAAGAATTTAAGGATGTATGGGCCATACAATCCTGGCAAAAGTGACTTTTCCATAATGAATTGTTAAAATTTAACCTTTGCTTCTTTGTTAGAAAATAGAAATTTTGTATTATGTTATTTACAATGATACTCGATACTTTGCTAACGTTTTATTAACAATTTTCATATTATTTACTGTTTAAACAATTAAGAAACAAAAGTTTAAGGCAAACTTGTTTAAACTTGGTTTTTAATAATGTTTGTATGCGCCAATAGTAGGAGAAAAATATGAACAAAAACTTATGTTTTGAGTGATTTTAAAAAGTAAATTTGTAAATTTTCCATTAGAAACAATATTAAATTAGAACGACTTGAAAATTAAATATCTTTTGAACCATTCATTCAATCATTTCCAAATATGAAAGAGAATTTTTCAACATATTAACAAATAATGCGACGAAATTTCAGGAATTTTTTACAATTTTGTAAAAATGGTCCATAAATCCTTAATATATCGAATTACAGTGCAAAAAATTTCTTACCTTCTTCAGAATATAGGGAGCATCCACGTTGAGTTTACATCTTCGTTCGGTGGTTCTAATCGCGCCATCCGAGCTCTCTTCGTCCAGCGTCACTTCGCATCCAACAAAGACGGGTATTTGTGGACACGTTGGAAATCTTCGTTCATATGCCTGTACATTTTGATTAAGTTTGGTAAAAAATATGATTTTCATCAATCTACAATGTGATCTTTATGATTTTATTCTCATACACTGCGTTACAATGGATGAAAATGTCTCTAGCAGACTACGCTGATGGAAAACGCATGTGATTTTGTTTGGTGAATTTTTAGTATGCACATCCGTTTGTCAAATTGGATGAAAAACGATGAAAAATGGATTATTCATTTGAACCTCTGATGCCGAGACTTTGATAGCGAAGGTCTCTTATGAACTGTAGTTTCATAGTCAATCGGCTACAATAGAGCTACGATAGAATGAAAAGTTTGAGAAAGTAGTCTTCATAAATATTGCACGTTTGTCCTTCATCATACAGTGTTTTGAAGGTTCTTATTCAACATCGCAATCGTTATTATGCATATGCGTTAAATCATGATAACAACAATCTCAAATAATCGTAATCAATACAGGAAAGAAAAAAAAGTAACTAGCGAAAAACGTCGAACGGAAAAATAATCTAATTAGCCAAGTGATAAAGAACGATCTAATGATGAAAACGCAAATAATAATATAAACACTAAACTTACGAGCATAACAAGGGCAAAAGGATGCTTGTAAACTCGAACAGGTGATTGATATTGTTGAACCATTTTCTCTTTTTTTTCTCGCTCTCACCGTCGATTTGTGGATAAACGGTAAACGACCTATTTTGTTCTCTTTATATACAACACTTGATTTGACGTATTTTTCCACAATGACAACGCCAGAAATTACGTTTCGTAGACGGACTTACTCAATTTCCAATGATTTCATTAAAATTCATTTATTTTACGAACTATAGATTCTTTTTAATTACGAAATAACGGGTTATTAAAGTTTTTGAAGGCCAGAAACACAAAAGTAACGATTAAAAACAACCGATTTGAAGCTTTAATGAGACACTGCTCCGTTCGCTGTGTTTCTGCTTCTGCTGCGCCATAACGCAAAATGAGTGAAAGCACCTCCTACTCGTTGCACGTAAGGACGATAGAGGGCAACTTGTCGTAGTTGCATTTTTTCGTTCTTCTCGTGACCTCGATATATATACGCTGGCTTATGTTTTTATTGCGCTAACCTTTTTTCAATCGGGCCTTTTTATTTCGAAATGCCATCGAAATTGAATCGAATGTTGATGACTTCGCTAGTGAATGAAGTCGAGGAACTGACGTACCTCGCGCAGGAAATAAAGAACTCTGAATCATTGACGAACACTCACGTAGAATACTTGACATCGTGGAAATTTCCTAGTTTACCGGCTGTCGATGTAAATGCGGTCGAAATGTTGAAAAACTGCAAGGGAAGCGCTGGTGAAATGTATTTGCTTCTTCTAGAGCTGATTTACGATCGGTAAAAACACATAACATGTGTATACACGTTATTTTATTTTTATTACTTTGTCGATCATTATTACAAAATGCTTATTATTTTTTAATTATACGTTTTTTTTAATTTTTCATTGATACGATGAAATGCAGAATTCACTTTGTTCTTGGTATAATCTTGGAGACGATAAGAGCAAAGTCAGTTGATGATGATACGAGCGCAGGCAACAGGCAAGATATCATCAACGATTGGAGAACGGTCCCGAGCTTGGTGAAGTCTATTTGGCAGGAGCTGAGCAAAAGATCGAATTCGTGTATCGCTATTGAACGTCGCATAGAATCTCTCGGTGAATGAATAATTTTACCGTGATCCTTATTAGAAGGGAAATTAATTATGTAAAGTGGAATGTTTTTTTCTAATCAGTCGAGGCTAGAAACGCGTTGACGCGTCAACTCGCGAGCATGGCGGAGAGCAAGATAGCCTTGGAGCGAACGGTTATCGCCAAGCGGGCAGAAATTCTTGAGCTGCGTCAACAGCTGAAAGAGAATAAAAATGAAACGAAGGAAATTCTAGTCACTGATGACGTTGTGAGTGCCTCATCAGCCTTTTTATTTTTTCCCTTTTTTTTTTCGTTTCGATTTCGCAAATGACAAAACGTTCTAGAAAATTCATCGACAGACGGAAGCGAATCGGGAAAACGCGTATCAACGTGTAGATAAGAATGAAGAAACGAATGTAGCGGCGAGCGATGAAAAAAGCACCAGAGAGAAGATTGCGAATTTCGTTGTTTTCCCGGAAGACGATCCGCTGACGGACATGAAGAAGGAATTAGAGGCGAACAAGGAAAAGATTGACAATCTCTTGCGTAAAAACGATCGGATTTCGAAGGTCATTACACGAATAACCGAATACCGACGAATCGAGGCTCGTCGTTGCCGCTTGTGATATCACGCGAGCTCAGCGATGGCCACATTCGCATTTTTTTTTCTTCCAAATATTTATTCTTACAATACACACGCGCGAGCCGACTAATTCTCTGTGGGGTTCGCACAATTTTCACCGTTTCTCGTGTATTTCGCGCTAAACAAAACAACAAGAACTCCTCCTTCGTGATTCATTCCTTTTTTTTTCATTTTGCCACCCGACCACGCGTATTTTTTCTTTTCACTTTCATAAAATACAAAAAAAAAACGCGGGTACAAATAGATTAAGAGAAACGCACGTCTCCGAAACAACCAAACGTCATTTTAAAATTAACTGTTAGATTAATTTACGAATGGCAAAATTGACGTATTTTTTATGTTTTTTTTTTTTATCGAGATGCCGATTTTCTATCTTCTCTTCACAATACCGCCCCGCTCTCATTCTCATCTCGTAAGTCAAAATACCGCACACCCGCATTTTTTTAAACGCATACACACACAACATATTTACAATGATTCAATTTACAAAGTTGGCACGTAATTCTTATTATCGGTTCTTCCTGTTTTTCTCCCATTTTAAATCAATTATTACTATCATTAGTTATTTTTATTATTATTATTATTAATATTATCACGTAACAATTATCGTCCGAATGCACCGCTCTCTCCCTCTTCAATCGGCAGGGCCCCCTTTCTTCTTTTTCTTCTTCGACATTCGAACGGTCCAATTCGCGTTTTCAATTAAAAACTCTGCATTTCTCCTCAACATAGCCAGGGGCGCTTGGAACTTTTATTTAGCCTTTAACCTTTCATGGAAAGAAGAGAAAATAAATAAAAGGACGAAATGTATGGAGGAAGTATTTGAGATTGGCGTGAAAACGCAAAAGATGCATGTTTTTTTTGTTCACTCGGAGCGTAGTGTATAAATAAAATGAACATGACGATCGGAACCCGGAAGAAAACTGCGACTGTCACAAAATTGGCATCGTATATAGCGCATTTTGCTTAGCAAGCTCGCTTGACGCGTGAAACTTAAGATAGACGAAGTTTGATAGATTGTTGATTAGCGTAGTTTTTTTTTTGGCGGACAGCAGCAACAATATCCGACGAAACGCCGATAGAGCGAGTGTAAAAGTAAAGTAGGATAGAGAGAGAGAGAGAGAGAGAGAGAAAGAGAGATAGAATGAAAGAGGGAGAGAACAAAACAATCAGGTGTATATATATTATATATATATCTGTATATGCAGAGTTGCGTACAAACGACTCGCACGCCAGTTCACCCCTGTTTCGTGCTTCTTCTTATTATTTTCTTTTTTTTTTTAATTGTGCAATAATTCGGTTCTCGGTCTGCTCGTAAGTCTCATAATATGTCTACATACATGCGTATAATCTCTATGTACTATCGCGAGGAGCAAGACAAAGGGGGGATGACGACGCGGAGGAATTATTTTTTTGTTTTTTTTTGGGTTTTTTTTCTTTCGTTGAGCTCACTTGACACGCGCGCACGCTCGCTCGAAAGGGCTCGTGAGTGTCCTACCTGCTTTTCCGTTTTTATATATTTTCTTTTTTTTTCCTTCATTTTGGTTGAATTTCGAGCGCGTTTGTTCTCGATGAACGATACCTAGCGTTCATCGACGTGGATCCACGTTATTGGCGGTCCCCGGAACAACGAGTGTGTGTTTAATTGCGCCGGGGCGAGTAGCGTGCGCCCATTGGATTGGTTTGCTTTTATTTCTCTTTTCGTAACTTTTCGTTTTCGCAGCGATGCGATTCTCTCACGATTCTCGTCGTCCTCGGTCTCCGATCAGCTCTTCTTGTACTCGTATCGCCAGCTCCGAGGCTCATTTTACTTCGGCGGCTGCACGGGCGGTGCAACTGTGAACACATATAGTTCCGACTTTTTCGTTATTTCCGTCCGGCGGAGGGCGGCGCTGCGAGACGGGTTACGTCTCCCTCGCGCCAATTTTTCCGAGCGACGCATTATGCACCATTCGGGTCTGTCGTTTCTCTTACATAAACACCAAAAGGGAGAGAGAAGCCAAGTAGCGAGAGCATGAGCGAACAACGTTGAAAATCTCACAGCGAAAGCGCAACAATCTTATGGCGAAATATAAAATCGTAGAAGAAAAAAGTGAAGAGAAGCCAGAGCACGGTTAGCGCGCGACTCACCGTCTCCAAAAATCCAACGGTCAACCGCTCAGCTTCCTCTGTAGGATTTTCTCAAACATTCCTGTAAAAGCTTGCGCGATATTTCAAAAATTTATTTACACAGAGGGACAACTCTTTCTTTTTCTCGAGCCAAATTGGTGATGAAGAAAGCGGATGCTACTTTTTACAGATGGAAAAAACTTTTCTTGCACTTCTCATTCGTTCGTTCGAGAGGGAGAAAGAGAAAAAAAAAGTCGTTTCGATGTTACTTTACCACACTCGGGGTACATGAGCTTGCGGTCTCGAACTATTGCAAAATTCAGAGGATGAAAAAAATAGAAAAACAGCGATAATGAAACGTCGAATATCGCAGGAATTGGGATCTGACATGCGACATGACATCTGGCGACAAAAAATCTAACTGGAGCAAGGGTGCAGAGTCGATAAAAAACGCCAATGATATTATAATCATCATGGCACCCATGTCGTCACCATTCGGCTAAACTTCGTCCCCCACGTCAGATCCCAATAGTGCTGAGAAATAAATAATGCAAAAGCAAAATAGATTTGGGACGTGACACGTCTTCGATATTTCAAATTCAATATTACAGGGCACTGGACAGTATAGCGTTGGCATACGAGTGTAGTAATAAAAAGTAGGATCGGAAATAAAGCAGCAACGGCAGACAGCAGCGGAAGTTGTGGATTACGATAAATATATGTAGTTTTTGTTTTATACATACACGTAATTGAGAATCCGGACGTGTGTGGTTATGCTCGAGACGCGCTAGCGTCGTTTTCTTCTCACAGATGTCTCTCTCTGGTACAATTTTATGCGGGATCGTAGCGATAGAGGAGCGTGGGAAAGAGAGAGAGATATTTACAGAATGAGAGAGATCGAGAGCGAAAATAAGCGAGAAATCGTTAGAAGAAAAAAGAAAAAATCGAAGCTGCGTCACGTGACGATTGACGTACGCGATTACGTAGAGCGTTCGGCAAATTAGCGTGCATCATCGGCTTATCGTTGACGCATTTGAGAGAGAGATAGAGCGATTGGTCAGCACGTGTTTCGATTCGTTTTCCGAGCGAGGATTAAGTTTTTTTTTCTCTCTTGTATTCTTTCCTCTTCCGGAGTTTCTTCGACCATGCATCTTGTTACTTTTTCCTTCATTTTCTTTGACGAATCGCACACGAAAATCGATTATTACCATCATTTTATCTCCAATTTCATAACTATAATTTATTATATCTATCGTTTATTCCTTTCAAACTGTTTTCTCACCATTACTGTTCCATTCGACACACACGGGTTATTCTAAAAATTGTACACTATTTTTTTTTTTTAAGAACGAAACGGACTAGACGAGGAAAGGGAATTGAGAGGGAATCGGAACAGGAAAACAAAAGAGGATCGAAAGAGTGGATTAGAGTTTAACTTACCGGGAGATTGATGACGAATGGTCGGGAGATTTCTGTGATCCCGAATCGTGTTAGTATTGGCGTGCTCGCCGTCGGTTTAGTCGCGCGATCGAATGATTTGTATTTGTTTTTGTTTTTTTTTCTCGTTTGGCAGAGGCACACAGTGAGGAACTTGACGTCTTCTCGCTTTTGAATATTTCTACATTTCGCGCCTCAGCGCGACTGTTTTACCGACTGTCTCGACACTGCCAACATTCGAACGGTTATAAAAATGCAACGAGCACAAAGATATGACGAGAAAAAAAAGAGACAGAGAATAAAACAGATCGTTCACATTTTAGCGGGAAGAAAAAAATTGATTGACATTTTTACATAGACGAACGATTCGTGGGTACAAATATATGCGCACGACAAGAACTTATGTCGAGAAAGAGAGATAGAGAGACATGATAGACGTATAAAAATTCTGGGGCTTCCTCGTGCCGATATTCGATGCCGTCACCCCCGGGGAAAAAACGCGTCGCAGAGTCGACGGATCAGAGTCATTCGAGGATTTTATCAAAGCGCCGTGAAGCTAGAAAAATGTACAGCTCGCGTCTAATGTCACGGAAAAAGAAAAAAATGAAAAAAAAAAAACGAAAGAATTAGCTGTGATCCGTCATGGTATTTACACACTCGTCATAAGCACGCTCGGTGATGAAGGAGGCTTTGTTGAGAGCGCGAAGCGTTAGAATATCAGTCGTCGAATCACACGGGCGTGAAAGCATCGAGATTGACGGGGGGAAGGGGGGGGGAGGAGGAAGGATTGTGCGGATGAAGAATGTACAATATATACGTGTGTCTATATGTATATATAAGTACGACACACACACACGTTCGAAGGGGAGGTGATGAAGAGGAGCGCAGAAGATGTTTTTTGTTTTAGTGTTCGGTAAAGGGTTTAATAGGCAGGGTAAAAAAGTTAGAGGGGATGGGGGGGGGGGGGGAGAAGAAAAGGAGGCTTTGAGGGAACGTCAACGTTCAAAAGGCACTCTTATAAATAATGAATTCAACAATTATTATGATTCCTTCGGTTCTGCGATGCTCGATGCTCGGGAGGGGGCCGGAGCCCTTTCCTTCCTTCCTTCCTTTGATTCCTTCGTTCGGTTCGTTCGTTCTCCTTCCTCCGAGTTATCCGGGTCTGCTTTTTGGGAGTCACCGACGTGGGATACGGCTGCGCTCGTCGATGATGTAGTCACGCGGCTCTCTCGGCTCGCCGTCGTGGATGCGGGGGGCGGGGGCCCCCAAATGGGGGGAGGAGGGTGGGGGAAACAACCAGATAGCAAAAAATGGGCACTTTCTTCGAAAAGCGCGTTAGGAGAAAACGCGCGCGAAACACGCACACGCACGCACACACTCCATGCCTCAAAAACAGTCATAATGAAAACTGGTTAAAATCTCACTTGAGATATTTGACAAGAGTCACCGTCACAACGTTCGCTTCCCCCGCGAAGCGGACAAAAGAGACGACGCATATGGGTAATTGTTATTGCCCGCAATGCACGGATAAATTTGTGTCGCTCTTTTGTCTCACCAAGGCGGATGACAGACCGATAGAGCGGTTCTCCGAGAGGCTCGCGGCGAACGCTGCCACCTCTGTTTTTCCCTCGTTTTTTTTTGTTTTTTTTGGCAAACCCCCGAACCCTCCCCCAGCACACCCCATTCCCGTAACCTACTCGTAACTCTTGAATTAAATGCAGCAGCTGCAAGTCCAGGGTCTTTTACGGTTGCGAATGCTTTCCATGGGAAATGACGCATCCGCCCATTTTTTAAGCTATTAATTTAAAACATTTTGCGAACGCTTCTAGATCGGACAAACGAGTAATAGTCCAAAGAACACGGCCCACATGAGAACAATCCCGTGAACGCTGTAAATCGGATTCTCACCGTCTGTTATCTTTCTCGCGATGAACTTGAGAGTCTCGTCGAGAAGTACCACTGGAATGGAGAACTTCATAACGGTCATCCACTCTTCCCCGCTCAGGGGAGTCACTTGGAAAACGGCCTGAAATAAGACGAGAACGGAAAATATTTGAGCGATCGTTGCTTCGATGGGATTCACGATTTTTTCATGCTCAAACATTCATTTACTCACCGAGAGAACCTCCACGTACAGAATTACAAAGTGAAGAGTGAAGGAGAGAGCCATCGACCCGATGAGCCACATATTGGACCATGGCGGCATGCTGACCAACGACTGATTTTCCGACAAGCTGAAAGCAGATTTTTTCGTCTTTGTACTTCGTTCGTGTAATCGAATTTTAAAAACATCAACTGTAGACTCACCTGTTCATCGCGTTCAACATTTCAATCGTTACGAGTACGGAGAGAGCCATCGTCATGGGATGAGGATCCGTGAAGATTTTGCAATTCACACCTTTGAACTCGTCTCCGCCACCGATGCAGGCCAGATGATGAGTCTTTTAATCGAAATTAAAGATTTTATAATAATTATTGAATTCACTTTTCATATTTTGTATCGCAATTATCAAGTGGTAACTGCAAAGATTGCGATCTTTTTATTTTATTTTCTGTTCGTCGTAATATTATTGTTTCTAATTACCAATTGGTAGTAATTCAGCTGCGGTCCCATTGGGCTGTAGAGGAACCACCATGCTGCCGAGCCAACAGTCGCAGCGCCGACGTAACCGCCGATCGCCAAGTAACGGAAGAAGAGCCAGCCGGAGATGAGCGATTCGTCAGCTTTTCTGGGAGGCTGCACGGAAGTTGAATAAACGAATGAAACAGTGTTGATAATAGAAGTGGAAAAGAAGCTGAATAAATAAATAAATACCTTGCTCATGATGTCGAGATCAGGTGGATTGAAGCCGAGAGCAGTGGCAGGAAGACCGTCAGTCACGAGATTGACCCACAGAAGCTGAACCGGAATGAGAGCCTCGGGAAGACCAAGAGCGGCAGTCAAGAAAATACTACGAGAAAACAACATGTTAAGCATCCAGATTATCTTTCAAAATTCGCTCATTACACAGTCGATATGGTACATCCGACATATTCTTAAGACAATTTATTTATAATATCATTAGACTAGTCGATGGATACGCGCGCTTCGTGGTGTTGATTTAAGAAAAAAGTTTGATTTGGCCTATTTTTCGCAATTACTTAACAAACATTTTTTTTTTTCAAATCATATGACGGGTAATTAACAGAATGAATCTTTATACATGAAAATATATGACCACAAAGAAGATACTTGTGGATATTCGCAGAGATCTTGGTATTTTTTTTATCTTCTTTCTTCTTTTCCATATTTTTTCACTTTTTTGGCTTTTTTTTCACACGATTCATTTTTCATCTTCTTTCTTTCGATGTTTTTTTTTAATATTTTTTTCGCACGATAGATTTATTATAATCGTTTCCTTCTTCTTTTCTTTGTATTTTTCACTTTTTTGATTTTTTCTTTTTCTCTCACACGAATTGGATGACCAATTTTTGTAATTTGTCAAAATTCGAGCCAAGTGATTTCAGATACGGATACGATAAAAAAAAGTTGGTCAAACGAACGAATTCGCGCGAACCAATAAGATTTGTGGAAAAGCGGTGACAAAACGACCAAGTTCACGTATCTTCCATCAACTTTGTATGATTGGATTCAATGAAATAAGATAATGGTAAAATAATTGTTGGAGATAAAAAAAATCTTTCCTCGAAAGGTTTAAGGTGATGTTCAAGTGTTCTGTATCGTACGAAATCGAACTTTGCTATTTTCTCTGAAATTAAACAATTTTCGAAGAAAACAAAACAAAAGATTCAAATCACATCATTATTTGAAAATAGGAAATCCGTTTTGCATCTTTCCCACTCACACTCGTGTGAGTTAAACATCACCTCAAACGAAATTGACGCTATACATTCGAGGTCTTGGCTATGGATTATGAGAAAATAAATATTTTTGCGCTCATGGCGCTGCACTTACCTCACGACCTCGCCAATATTGGAAGAAATGAGATAACGGATAAATTGTTTCATGTTGTTGTAAATCGCCCGACCTTCTTCAACGGCAGCGACGATGGAAGAGAAGTTGTCGTCAGCGAGGACCATCTCGGATGCGGATTTGGCGACCGCAGTTCCGGAACCCATAGCGATACCAATTTCAGCTTTTTTCAGGGCTGGCGCATCATTGACACCATCACCAGTCTACAAGAAATAAAATCATAGTTTTTTTTTCCAATTTCGTAGAACTTTGAAAATATTTTCCATAATAATACATGTGGATATTTACCATAGCGGAAATCTCATTCATACTTTGCAGGTATTCAACAATTTTTGATTTATGAGCAGGCTCGACTCTCGAGAAGAGACGCGCTCTGCCGCAAGCGGCTCTCTGCTCCGATACGGAGAGATCGTCAAATTCTCGGCCGGAGTAAGATTTGCCAGTCGTGTCCTCTTCCTCGGTGAAGACGCCGATTCTTCGGCAGATAGCCTCGGCAGTGGCCTTGTTGTCACCGGTAATAACGATTACGCGGATACCAGCGGCTCTGCACCTGACGATCGAGTCGAAGACTTCCTTCCTCGGAGGGTCAAGCATACCAACGACTCCCACGAATGTCAAATCCTTCTCGTATGTGAAGAATTTGTTAGAATCTCCAAGATCCATGTCTTCGGGTTTCATTGGGTGGTCAGCGGTGGCAAGGGCGAGGCATCGAAGAGTGTCACGTCCGGTACCGTATTGCCGAGTGAGATCGAGGATTCGGTTTTTCAGAGTCTGAGTCAATGGGACCTTGGTGGTGCCAACGCGAGCGTGCGAGCAACGTTCGAGGACACCTTCGGGTGCTCCCTTGACGAAGAGTTTCGGTCCAGTTCCAAGTTTGCTCGATTTCAGGGGTACACAGTACGAGGACATGGATTTACGATCGCGAGAGAATTCCAGAGTGAATTCCTTTTTCCACTTGGTCTCGATGTCCTGTCTGACGACGATGGCGGCTGTCCTACGGTCCAGTCCAGTCTTGGTGACGCCATAGGGGTTGATTTTCTCAGCGAGAACAATAAGTGCGGTCTCGGTCGCTTCACCAACCTTCTCGAATGCCTGTTTGAACTCGTTAAAGTCAATCGCAGAGTCGTTGCACATTATGCATATCGTGCCGATTTCGTGAAGAGTCTCGTATTCTGCTCCCTTGACCTTCTGTCCCTTGAGGAAGACCTCGCCGATTGGCTCGTAAGTCGATCCGCTGATTTCGAACTCATGGAAGCTGCTGTCGTTGCCTTCAATTTTGTCGAAGACGAACATGCGGCTCACGGACATCTGGTTGGTCGTGAGAGTTCCGGTCTTGTCGGAGCAGATAACGGAGGTACAACCAAGGGTCTCGACCGAGGGCAATGATCGGACGATAGCGTTCTTCTTGGCCATTCTTCTCGTACCGAGAGCGAGGCAAGTGGTGATTACGGCCGGAAGACCCTCGGGAATGGCAGCGACGGCAAGAGCTACGGCGATCTTGAAGTAGTAGATGGCTCCTTTGATCCACGATCCACCATGAGCCGGATCGTTGAAGTGACCGATGTTTATCGCCCATACAGCGACGCAGATTACGGAAATGACCTTCGAAAGTTGTTCACCGAATTCGTCCAATTTTTGTTGCAGTGGCGTTTTGATCTCCTCCGTCTCCGACATTTCCGTACGGATTTTACCGATCGCGGTGTTGAGACCAGTTCCCATAACAACTCCTCGAGCTTTGCCAGCAGCGACATTTGTACCGGAGAAGAGAATGTTCTTTTTGTCCTGATTTACTGCTCTGGGGTCAGGAATAGGGTCGGTGTGTTTTATAACAGAGACCGATTCTCCCGTCAATATGGACTGATCGATCCTCAACGTCGTGGAGAAGATCTTGATCAAACGGATATCAGCGGGAATTTTGTCGCCCACCGAGACCTCAACGATGTCACCAGGGACGATCTCCTTGGCGCGAATCCTCTGGACTCCGGATTTGTCGCTTCTGACGACTTTTCCCATCTCGGGCTCATATTCCTTGAGCGCCTCGATGGCCGACTCAGCGTTTCTTTCTTGCCAAACACCAACGACCGCGTTCGCGATCAAGATAAGCAGAATTACGAAAGGCTCGACGAAAGCTGTAAACGCGTCATCGTGCTCCTCGAAAAGTGCCAATACCTGCAAAAATTCATAAGCGAATATTGCGATAAATAAATTCTCTTCCACCCCTCTGCACATTTTCGACTCATTTCCGTACTTACGAAAGATATGATTGCGGCTAGTAGAAGAATTTTAACTAGAAGGTCATCGAATTGTTCGAGAACGAGTTGCCAGATGGATTTTCCTGAAAGATAAAGACGAGCGAACGTCTTAAAAAAAGTTAAAAAATATACGAAGCAGATACCGATACAAGATATCGTTGTTTTCACGAGAGAGAAAGGGAGAGGTAGATTTGCATTCTCGTTATCATACCCGTGTAGTGATTTTTTATTTTTATGTGTTTTTTTTCTTTTTTTTTTTTCGTTATCATTGAAGCGTAAAAGAGACTCGCGCGCGCGTAGCTCGGTGAGAAAAACACCCTCGTCCGTCAACAGATCCCGTTATCGGCGCGGGTATCTTTCCGCTCCTATCAACTCTATTATTAATCCGCATTGTTCAACCGAGGGGAAAGCCGGAGGAGAAGCGGCATCATTGAGACATCTCCGATTCGTGATTCCTCCGATTTCTCAAAAACGAAATTTCTGTCTCGTTCGACAACGATATCTCTCGTGCGTCAGAGATCTCGTCTCTGTCTCATCAGTTCACGATATCCTTGAGATATGGATCCTTGAGTTTCCGATTTACTCACCCTCCTCAGCTGGTAATTCTGAAACGAAAAAAAAATATCTTCCATCAGACAAAAATTCAACGAGAAGAGATAAATGGGTAAAAAAGCTTCTTCCTTTTTAAAACGTTTTTATTTATTATTTTTTTCTTCGCTTATTATTATTATGTTGTTTCTATTTTTTTATTCGTCTCAACATCGAATCGCGTTGATGGATACACGTTGCGCGAATTTATCACGCGAGAGTGAGCTCTGAGCATGCTACAAGGACGGATGACAAAGCTCGCGGTATGTGCACCTTCACAACGTCAGCGGATATATGCAAACTGCTATCCTCTGACAATAAAAGTGCAGCGGGCTAAGTTTAGAGAGCGCGATGCCACTAGGCGAGAGAAGGGTGGCAAAAGAGATCGAACGAGAACAGATATGTTGTTCTTGTTGTTGTTATTATTATTTTTGTTGCTCCGTTTACTGCGCATCTCTGCTCCGATCGACGTGGGACCGATTGTTTTGATGATTGCCGTTTGAGACAAAACTTGCTAATCTACACAATTTCGGCAATTAATTCTTGAGTACACAAGGGCGAGTGCTTCTGTCGAATTTTCAATGATATTTGACAATCTTTACTATCTCTCTTTTATCAATGTCGTATTGTTGTGCGTAGGCACAAAATTTTTAGTAATAAATAGGAGTTCTTTGTACTTTGGACCATGAATCAAAGTACATTCCAAGAAAAGTTATCCGATACAGCAAAAAGTTTATCATCTTTATATCTGAATTCGTTTTCTCAAAATTTATATTTGAGAAGATTTAAAGAAAAATGGACCACAGAAAGGTTTTTGTTTGCGAAAACCAGTAACTTTCATCCAATGACATTACGTAAGTTTATCTGATAATCGAATGCACAAAGTGATACTGATAAAAAAATTCTGATACACTTATGAATATTTAAAAAGTCTCATGTTAAAACTTCAGAGCCTTCTACAAAAGGCATTGTCAAAATTTTCAAACGTTTCTCCCTTCATGGATTTGACGTATTAAACTATTGACGGTCATAGGAAAAGTCTTTCGTAATGGACAAAGAACTTCTATGGGACATTGAAACAGCTTCTCAGAGTTTAAAAAATGCTTGTAAACTGCAGAATGAATTAATTTCTATTGAAAACTCCTCATTTTTTCGAAATTAATCTCTATGAAAATTTATGTTTTCTACACAAAGAAAAATGGAGCAAAGAAAGATTTTTGTTTGCGAAAACCAGTAATTTTCATCCAATGACATTACGTAAGTTTATCTGATAATCGAATGCACAAACTGATACTGATAATAAAATTCTGATACACTTATGAATATTTAAAAAGTCTCACGTTACAATTTCAAACTCTTCTATAAAATAAATCGGCAAAATTTTCAAACGTCTCTCTTTTCATAAATACAACAAATCAGCTATTGTCAGTTATGGAAAAAATCTTTCGTAATGGATAAAAAAACATCTACAGAACATTAAAACAGCTTCTCAGATTCTAAAAAATGCTTCTAAACTGCGAAACAAATTTCTATTGAAAATTGCTGCTTTTTTGGAGGTTAACCTCTATATTACTTGCAACTCATTTATCCAACTATGCCAGACAAAATAATTTTCCTGTCGACTAGCTCTCGGTACCAGACAAAGTACCTTAAAAATTGAAATAAAGAGCGTAGAATGCTCATCCGCGTAGTCACAAGCTAAGACAAATCATCAAAAAGTTAGAACTCGCGCACTTGATTTAAGAAGCTTTTTAATACGACACAACTTTGATCTCCTTTTGCAGAGTATCGTATAAACACTCACCGTTGAGGCCATACTTGTCCTGATTCCTTTTAACTTGATCCGTGGATAATCCTTTCTCAGGATCAGTATTGAAGTAATTCAACACCTCGTCCACGGTTTTGGCGTGGGCGTCCTCCATCCTGGCTGACCCTTCACCACTGTCCCGTCGTTAGTCACTGCTCGTGTTCCTGTCTCCACTGATCGTCATACACTCTCGCTACACCTGGAAATACACGAGGTTCTCCCGTAAGATCTTACAATCCTCATGCTATTTAAAGAAGCCACGGGCAATGGCACAAAGCTCCGCGCTTGTCAACTAATCAAATAAACAGATCGACTGAAATAAAGTCAACAAAAAAAAGAAAAAAAAGAAAAACGAAACGTCGAATTGAAAATGGCCGATCGTCTTTGGACTGTCTGATGAGGATAAAAAAAACGGGAAAGTCATGAAAGGCGGAATGTTGCGAGTCATACACGGACACGCGCCACGAGAGAGACAGGTACGGCGATCGGCGAGGGAGGGAGGGAATCGCGGAAGAAGGGTGGGAGCTGGAGAAAGAGAGAGATAGATAATAGCGAGCGAGAGGGAGAGAGATGAGGAGAAAACGAATATGTTTGAACTGGCCGAAATTACATGAAGCAAAAGGTGAATACGTGGCTGGAGAGCCGGTTAACGACGTGTCACAGAGCCCGGGAGGTCGAGACTGCACGATCGCGAGACTAGAAACGGAGTTATCGAGGTTAGGTATCCCCCTCGGGATCCCTATTCGAGTTCCGAGTTTACTTTCAACGAGCACGCTCTTATTTGCGATATTATTATGCTTATTACTTTCTTCACACTTGGAACAATGATGCTCCGATTCGCGCTAGGTGACGATGGTTGTTGCGCGTACGAGGAACTCGAGAGACGTACGGGCCTTCGGCGAGCGAATAAAAGACACGCGCGCGTCGTCACAAGTGTTATCGAAACAAGCGGATGCGTAATCCTCTGTGGATGCCAGACTCACGGCGGTTTCGTCGAATGTAACGAGCTACCCTTGTACCGAGCTCTTCCTTTCTACCTCTACGGAAATCTGGCTACCGGCTGATATCGAATCAACCGTCCAACTGAAAAATCCTCCCCACCGCTGAATCTAATAATCCTCTGTTCACTCGTCGTAGTACGTACGATCGCTCGTGTGTCGCTGAGCGCGCTGCACCCTGCGATTCCCCCCACCCCGCGTTCCCCTATCGACGATACGATGCACTCGATTCAACCGCCAAGTACGAATGTACAATTTGTGTCTGTTCGATACGCTTTTTTTTGTGCTTTATATGTTGATTCAAAGCGACATTGCGGTAACGACGGGTGCTACGGGAATTAGCCCACCAAATCGTCGTCAGAGTACGGGAAGAGTTTCGCGCTCAGCGATCCGTGAATGAGTCTAAAATCACACACAGCGCGTAGAAAACTTTGTCCATAAAAGTAGTACTATATGCTTGTATTATAGAGCGGCCGAGGAGAGGGGGAGCACACGGACCGAAAAAGAGATAGAGAGAGAGAGAAATGTGCGCGCGAGTCAAGTCTCTGGTCGTCTCTCGAATAAAACGGAGCATGTGGAGAGTCCCGATTGGCTGGAGTTGGTTCGTGCACGGAGCAATGACGCACACAAGTTGCTATTTTCAGCACCTGCGTCCACCGAGTCATTTCCTTGGCGCGTATTTTAAGACCGTTCAAAGGACTCGTGCCGTACACCAGAGCCCTGTTGTATTATATAATAACGAGTTTTTTCAAAATTTTTTTTCATCGTCGCGTCGCTATGTTTTATTCGAAAATAAAATTCAACATTTGAGTAATCGTATGGCATCACCGCTATTACGAATAACAACACAGCATGCTGCACCGGGCGAACCGTCACTCGCGTATGTGTGTACACGCGATTCGGAAACAATAAAAACAAGAAAACGCGTTTGCACGCTCGGGAGTGCGCGCATATTTGAAATATCGGATCTCGAGTCTGCGACCGCATCAGTTATGCAATGAACGAGATGGGAGCCAAATTTGTCAAGGGCTCGCGAGCAAATTCTGAAGACAGGCGGGGTTAGACGAAGAAGAAAAAAAAATTGCGACGATAAATAAAAAAAAAAGATTAGAAAGATTGAGAGAAAAAGAGAAAATACATAAAAGAAAAGAAAAGAAAATAATGAAAAGATACCCAGAAAAACGGAGGTGCGAATAAAAAAATCCGAGGATGATTCGAGTTGAACGACAAACACGCGGCGGTAACGAGACGCCAACTGAGCGCAAAGGTGGTTCGTAGGTCGCTGGGAACCGGGATAGTTATTCGCTTTCGAGTTGCGTCTCGAGAGAGCGTAAGCGGCATCGCATCGTCGACGAAAATCCCGGAGGTCCCGGGAGAACTACGAGCCGGCCAAATCGCGCGTGCCCGAGCGGACACTTTTAGCACACATCTCGCGACGACACGCTAATTATTTTGGCAGCTGGCGGCGTGCGGTGATGGCATCGTCGCGATGATCGTTCTTCTTCTCGTTGTCAGTGCCGCTAGCACCAGCAGCAACCAGCGCAGTATATCACCACCACTCAGGCACACCGATAACGCATTTTGTCACAAACTGCCAATAACACCGCGCGGGTACGCGTCTCTCCTCCCGCTTCGCGGTGGCTGTCGGCACCCTTCCAAAGCTCAGAATTACGATACTTGAATTTAACGATCTATATACTCCTCCTTGACGCGATTGACTCGAAATAAAAATGTAAGGAAGATAAAAAAGCTGATGCGTAATCTCTCTGTGGATCGTTCGTTGGATAGGAGGGTACATGCATGTTCGTCGTTTATGGTGTTGCCTCCTCGCGTATGTATATATCCTTCGCGTGATCGGTAAATGATATTAGTCGTGATCAAACTTACCGATTGTCCACAAGGGCGATTGATGCGCAGAGACAAAATTCACGGTTGCGAACACCGAGGATGCACTGACCCGTAAATTGGGTTTAAAAAAGTAAGGAATATTTATAAAAAGAGGGTTAAGACCGGCGAGATTGGTCCTTTGAGAGAGAGAGAGAGTCGAGCGCGTATTTACTCTTCTTCGGGCATTGTCGCGTTATCGTCCGCGCGGTGGTAACGTTGTTGGTAGAATGAACGCGAGGCAGGAAAAAGCCGCGCGTGATCCCGAGGGTGAGAGAACACTGCGCCGAGGTGGACTCGGCCCGCAACGGGATGCCCGTTGACGCGAGTTAACGTTCCGTAAGAGTGTGCCGTAATAACTCTCGAGAAACGACAATGCCGGGTGACTAGTGCGATTGTGGGCTCAACGGGGCACCGGACATGGTGTAAATTCGTTTAAATACCCCTCGACGTCGCTACCTGGTGGACGGACCAGGAACAAGGGAGACTCTGGCTCACCTCGCCGCCGTAACCACCACCACCAACGACGCGCGCGAGGATCGCCGCCGCCACCGCCACCGTCGTCTTTGTCGTCGCGCTCTCGTCTCGTTCCTGGCCGCGCGCCAGTCTCACCCGGCTGTTGCTCTACCTCCTTTTTTCTCGCTTGCCGTCAACCTTCGAAAACGAAAAAGTTCCGTCGTTGAACAAGTTGACGCGCGCGCGCCAACACTGCGCGCACCGTGCGTCCTCTCCTTCGTATCGCTCCCCGACCGCCTCAGCCACCACGCTCTATACCGCTCACTTGTTGCGTCGTCACGAAAAAGCTCTCGCGCGCGCAACTTCGATCGCGGGCTAAAGCCCTGGCGATCTTCCTCCCGCCCCCTCCCCACTCCTCGGCCGCTCATCAAAACACACTCGACACTCGACTTCCAGATAAAGACGAAACAGCTCCGAGAGAATAAGTACCATCACAAGACGTTTGACTCTCTCTCTCTCTCATCTGCTTGCGAACGTTTATTATCGAGTCTGATGTATACATATCTATTCTGGCGTGTATTCCGTCTCGAAAAATTGACAGCCACATTTTTGAGCGTGCATATACAAATTGCTCTTGAAATAACGAATATTTTTTACAAAAATACTCGAATTTGCGTAATTTGTTTGTACCCGAGAGTCTACATATGTGTGTATATCAGCTTTAAAATTTCATTATCTATTATTAATTCTCACAACACCGCGACGTATACCTTCGGGATTTGGTACATGTAAACAAAGATGTATTTATGTACGTTGTGAGATGTGTGTAGGGCCGTCGCGCTTTTATTCTGACGTACAAGACGAAGATCGTCGAGAAGAAAGCGACGCGAGAAAAAGTTTTGACGACAGTACAGTATATGGGAATTTAAAAAAAACATTCATTGCGTTAACGAGGTTATTTTTGACGATATTATGAAAAATGAAATTTTTTCGGGAAAAAGTCGGAGCGTATGAAAGAAAAATGAGTCGAGAGAGCGAAAAGGGTAGCTTTGAAGTGTACGATGATTGACACATCGGTATGGTAGGAACATGCCGATAAAAATAAATGTGTTTTTATTTTGGGACGCTCTCCGGTCTCTCGGTGTACGATTTGGTCTCAAGCGGAAGAAGAATCGTTCGTGCATACGGGCAATGGACATGATTGTGAGAAAAAAGAAAAAAAGAATACGAGAGGGACGAGGAGGGCGCGGTGAGGCGCGATGCCGATCGTGCCTGTTCGCGAAGCATCGTCGCCCGCTGAACGACGAGCTGATTTTATTTAGCTCGACCCAGCAAATAATGTCATTGTAATAATTCGACGATCGCAACGATGACAAACAAATGCCCTATTGTGTCAAACGCAGTTGGACACACTTGCGTATAGTTTTGTTTGGCGCGAGCGTCCGTCGCCCATTACAAATAGAAAGTACGCTGCCTATATATCTACATACTGTATTCACGTCAACTCTAACAAGCGTCTTCGAGCCTAGAAAATATCGTCACCGTCGGTCTTTTTGCGTAACGTTCGAGCATCGGCCTTGTCGGGTCCCAAATTTCTATTGCAATTGACGAGAAGAATATCTGCTACGATCGATCCTGAAAAAGTCGAGGTAAGCGAGAGAGCTAGAAGGAAAACGAGCGGAGAAAGAATGACGTTGAGGAATATGAAAAAAAAAGACGTTACGACCCGTTCGAGGAAATAATGGGCGGAGTGTCCGTTGTACTTGCGCTTATATCGTTCTGGCTGACGACGGGACATCGGGAGAGAGAGAGAGAGAGAGAGAGAGAGGGAAAAACGCAGAAAACTCTCATCTATCATGTCAAAATGCGTATAGCGAAAATAGAGTCACAAGGATGCGACAAGCTCAAAGTTGGCGCGACTCGATAGCTGAACGCCGCGATAGAGGAGCAATTATTATAGATAATCGCGAAATTTCGATAGGGAACTCGGTTCGATTGTTTCGGTCTAATCGTGTTTTCTTTTTTTCAGTCCATCAGTCGGGAAATAATGGAAAAGGGTCGAGTGACGAGGGGGGAGAGAATAAGGAATCACCTCAGGAGACGAACAAGTGTCGGAACCGTTCCATCCTTTTAGAATGGAAATAAGCTGGTTCCGCGGCTCTTCTCATCGTTACATAATCTCGAGGTTTTAATAAGCTTGAGCCAGAGTCGGATGAGACGTCGTGCCAAGGATGTACTTATAGCCGATCTGAAGGGAGCAGAAATAGAGGTATTGTAGCATTTTCAAAGACATCAGAAGCATCGTCTGGCATTACCTCTCGTTTGGCCTGTACATACGTAAATCATGCATGAACAAATTGATCGATGAACAAATGAGCGGATAAAAAAAAGGCGGGAAAAAGGGGGGAAAAGCGAGGAGGAAGGTTAGAAGCGAATAAAAGGTGCGAGTGATCGTTGATGAAGAATCGGATCTCGAAGTATGCCCGAGAGCGTGGAGCTTCAAGTGCGCGACGATTCACCGTTATGGCTGGTCAAGCCTACGCTCGCTCTAGGCCAGGGGCTAGGCTATGCTATTTTCGCTCTTGAATCTTATAAAACCAAAATAGTTGCAGGAGCTGTATGATCAGCCGCGAACGGCCCCAGACTCGCAGAAGCCTCTTCCCGCTCGTCTCCGCGGGAAATAAGCTCTGTATGGCAGAAACGAGTTCGCGGAGCGACGGATTGGAGACCTGGTCCATCTATTTCGACGGGGGTACGGACGTTTCGCCGGAGACGCGACAGGTGCGGCTCCCGCACACAAGCCTCGTGCGTGTTTTAACAACTGAGGGAGGCCGTTCGTTCCCTTCCCTCCTTCTCTCCCTTCCTCCCTCGCTCATCGTTCTCTTCCGACCATCCCCCCTGACGAAATTTCGAAACAGCTTTCCTACAAAAAGCCGAGATATTTTCTGATCGGTAGCTGCCGTATGGCCGGGATGCTCCGAGTCTGCCGGGAGCTAAGGCTAAAACGTACAAATTTTAGCAGCAGTCGAACACTATTTCGGTCAGCGAACGCCAAATAACGCTACCATCCTTGCTCTAAACTCTCTGTCTTTCCATCTCCATCGAAATAATTATTATCATTCTTTTTTGTTTTTTATTGTCATCGAATGCAGGTGGCTAGGATGCTGGTGCGTAGTACGTAGAGGGCTCACGGCTGCTCCATCCACGCTATCCCTTTTGCTCATTGCAGATTACATGCTCGGTCTTCGCCCACACAAATTGCTCCCGCGTTATTTCGAGGATTTTGGCCTTGGATAGCGGCCAGAGAAAACTTTTGAAATACCGGGAGGCAGCCTCGTCGGTCAGAGAAGAAAAGTTTGCTCTTCTTACGCGCTTCACGTTTAATGTCGATATCGTTCGATCGGGATAACTTCTGCGGACGAGGACTGAGCTCTTCGAGACCCCTGCCAAATAATCTTTGCAAATATTCTCAGGGGATTCCTCCTGAAAAAGGAATGCCATTTTTCAATTAGCTACGCGGACGCGTACCAACACGTGTCATTTCCGCTCTCTCTCCCTCTCTCTCTCTCTCTCTCTCTCTCCACTTTTATCTTTCTTTGTATCTACGATCACGGTCTCATCATTTGCAATTTGTAAGCTTGTAACGAAATTCTGTGACTTTTTAGCTACTGTTTGTTGCTCGTGTCGACATCACTAGCGCTAATAGGTGATTCTGCAAACTACGCTTTAGCGATATCTGTCGATGTAAAATGCACACTCGAGTTTATCGACGAAGGTCGGTAGGAAAATGGCATTAAACAATTTTTTCGCATTTCCTTCCATAGATTTTAAATAAAAACAATCATTTTTAAAAATAATACAGTTCAATTTAGTCAATTTTTAATAGAGTTATAAGCGTTAGAAAATAAAAGCCACTTTTTGAAAAATTAATCACTTTTTTTGAATGACCGGAAAACTTCTGCAAAACGTATCTTATTTAGTAGGAATCCGAATTTAGTTTCAGTTGGACTTCTACACCCACAGATTTTGAGTGAATTGCACAACATCGTTAAAGATTACAGTAATAAATACAAAAAAAAATTTATTGACTACCTCCCGTATGATTTTTATGTATTTTGATACTCAATGAGCAATGGAAACCAAAAGTTACTAGATATCGGAAATAACATATTTACTAACCCATTAGGGACCGGAGAGAAAATGTTCATGCGCTTTTTTCGTACATCATTGATCTCAGAAAAAATTCTTGAAATACCATGTCCGACGTAGAATTTTGTCCCCTTTCAGAATCCGCCCTCCGAATTTATCTAGCGTTAACGGTTCAAAAGTTATTAATAATTTTGCGCAAAAAAACATGTTTTTTTCGGTACAAAAATTTGTTTTATCGAAAAAATTTTTATGAAACCCGCTATATTGGAATATATGATCAGTGTTTTTATGAAATAAATTGAACAAAGGTTTAAGCAGAGAGCAATTCGTTTTTAATTCCGACTTGAAAGTTTGAGAGCTGTCCAAGGACTGACGAGAGAACGCAGTGACCAAAAAGAGTCGCACCCTTAGAACAAAGAAGGCCCCGCGTCTCCGTCTTTATTTCTTATATTTTATTTGTATATATTATTTTATGTAAACTATGCTATCGGCATTCGGGTTTCGGACCTCACGCATTTTCTTTCTTTCTATTTCATACATATACACACTTATACTTATTCATCAGTAATAGCATTATATAGAAATTATTATTTAATTAATTAGATTATTTTTGCATATTCCAATACGCTAGATACACACCTTCTCAAAATCAGAAAAGTGTTCTCGATTCATGGGCTAAAAGAGAACCGGGTTGTGGACCCAAAAATCTAACATGGCGGCTCTGAAAATAGCGTCCGAACGGAAAATTTTTTAAAAATTTTCAGAACGTTGTAGTTTGAAAGCTTTTAACTTTTTCAAAAAAGTTCCAAGAGTAAAAAGTGTTTTGAATTCATCAAAGAATACACTGGATTTTTTCAGATTTATTTGGTGACATTTTAAAAATTTTGTTGCTAAAATTTTTTGAAAATTTGTAAAAATTCCCAAAAATGTCTGAAAAAATTCCAATGCATTCCCTGATGGATTCTAAGCATTTTTTGTTTCTTACAACTTTTTCAGAAAGTTGTTAGTTTTCGAGAAAAAAAATATTGAGACAGGAAATATCGCTTTTGACTGTTCAAATACTCGAGCGCGGTTAGATCGTAGCACGATCGTCAAAATCAGGTTCAATAGAATTGAAACGTTATGATTTTGACGAATCTTCCCCCACCGAAAACAATTTGACGAACTTTGTACGAGAATGAGAGACTCTTCAGTATGGCACGCCGTTTTGATATTTATTACAGTCATAAGAATTGAGGAACATAAAAATTAACTTTCATGACAATAGACTTACAGTGGATAAAAATATGCT
>JAPYYX010001373.1:0-26372 GCA_030522605.1 Cremastinae sp. B BG-2022a | reverse complement strand
CTGCAGCCGACTTCAGTCCTAACCTGTATCGCATTCGCACATGTTTGCACATGGGCACGGGAAAACTGCAGAAAACCCGTGCCGATACATTCGGTGATGCCCTTTCTAGATTTTCCGAAGTTATCAAACCTCGAAAAACCCAGAAAAAACCACCTCCCGCTCAGTGCTGACCCGTTAGCCATTGAAAGTTAAGCGGTCACCCATCCAAGTATTGGCCGCACCTAATGCAGCTTAACTTCTGGGACCGCTGAAACTCCACATCGACCACGGGCCTACGACTGTCGGTTACGTTTAATTATTATCAATACCTTTTATTTATGGTAATAAAAAATAGTAGGCAGGAAAAGAAGAAAAGATATAATCAAAAATAGATGAGTACACATAGCTGGTATTTTGTGTTAATTTTAGTCGCTCTGACCTCTCGCATCAAGTCCAAGAGGACGGTGAAAGCCCCACACCAAAAGCTCCCAAGTGACCACTCTTGAATGGCGCATGTAGATGGATGGACTGCTCCCCGATGTTGATGTTGGCGATCACGTTACGAGTCTCGATCAGCTTGGATCTAAAATACAAAAAGCTCCAACCTCCCCCTTCCCCCACTCCTCTCTACTGTCATTTCTCTTCTATTTCACTTTGTCATATATTTCTATGGACGTCCATTCGCACGCCGTGTCGGTGCGGTCTCCCGAACATCGTTTGATGGACGAGAGCGAAATATCGACAGGCACTGTCCATTAAAAATCACGCTTATACGCGAGGCAATTCCTGATAAAATTTTCCAATCTATCTGGACACGGCAAAACACGAACAACGACAAATTTACCTCGATATAACGTGGTCTTTGTCGCGAATTTTGCGCTTCTGTATGCTCTTCGCAAATCTCTGCTATGCTGCATTTTTTGTCCACATGCATACATAATACTCATACTTTTTTCAATCACACATACATCCATAAAGGGCACTCTATTATTTACTTTTTTAAAGATAAAATTTGTTGTGAAAAATTACTGATATTAATATTGTGTTTATAGTGTTTTGGAAAGAAACAGAATTCGAACGTGATAGTCTGATTCAAAATTGACAATATGACAAAAAAAAAATAACAAAAGAGAGATTAACACTGATAGGAGAGCGTATCGAAAAAAAATCTTCGAAGCTCTCGGTTAACGAGTTTATCTGGGTCGCGAGAGAGTTAATCCGAAAATGCAATCAGAAGTCATAATCGAGTCTCTCGGTGGAAAAATCAACGTGATCGGGCTCGCGGAGAAAAATATACGCGTACGTGCGACCCGGCAATTTTCGCCCCGCAAAGAGCGAGCTTTATGGTAAATGGTTCAATTTAACTCCGATGAAGCGAGGCCGGAAGATCGAGCGAAAAAAGGACGAAGGGGTATCGAAGATTGCGATAAAAATTGCTCCCGTCCTGCACGAATTCCGATACGATAGGGCAAACCGGATTTCCACTCGTTTTCGATTCTAATTTCCACACCCATGATATATTGATGATACATAGTCCACAATTTCAGAAATAATATTGAGAGTGTAATGTGTGCGTGTGTAAAAATGTATGTACGTAAATGAAAGAAAAAGGAGCGACAGAAGGGAGAGAATGTAAAGGAAAATTGCAGGATTAGTGAATGCCATGTGTTCTGGGTCAACTTCTATAATGTATTTCATATGAATGATTTTTATATCGATGTAAACTTAAGATTTATCCAAATTCAATTTAAATCGATCATAGATTATTTGACGCAGGAACTAAATTATTTTGGTAATTATTTACATTTCGATGTGTCGTTTTCTTATTGCAAACAAACTTATAGCAAGTAAAAACATTCTAAGCACGAAACAAACTTTCCGGTACATAATTGTGAACTGTTGTTATTATAATGTTTTTTGCGTACATTGCATTTTTTTATTGCTTCTATTTCTTCAATGGTGAAATGAGAATATACATTACTACATAAATTTTTTGAAGTTGAGAATGATCACGGAAAAAAACTTGTTATAGTACTGTACGTATCTTAACTGCGAGTAGAAAGTTTCTCATCGATATACATACGGAAGCTGAGGCAGGAGGTCCCGGACCACCACGTCGTTGTGGACAAACCTGTCCGCGACCCTGAGCGAAGCTGCGAAAACTTTTAACTGGATACTTTACCTGCTTGACTAGCACCAGACTTCTGAGATCCCTCGACTCTGCCCACTTTCTTCGATAATATTTTTGCTTTTTTTGCGCACGATGTTCAATGCTGTTTTCTCCTGCAGTCTCTTCTAACGTTTCTTAGTACAAATTAATATTTTCAATAAGGAACTGAAAAAATTCATCTGAAGTAATTAGAAGAATTGTATATAATTGGCTTTAAAAAAAGAAGTGAATACTCGTATGTTTAGGAGATTAATTCTAAATTATTTCAATAAATTCTGAAAATATATAACTGCATATAACTTCGAGTTACGGACATCATTAAAAGTCTTACGAATCCTCGAGTTTATAGCGAATGAAATTAATGAGAAAGCCATTTCCAAGACGTCTGACATTTTACAAACTCGAAGCAAATTATTTATTGAGTATCGAGCACTTTAGAAGCCTGGAAGAAAAATAGTTTTTCTCATCCGTCATAGAACTCTTGACTTTTTCTCTCTCGCCAGTATACTTGCCTATAAATTTTACTTGAGCGCTGACAGCCGTTGACATAAATATAAAAACCTGTTGTTAATACATTTGAAAAGTTCGTTAAAACTGCATCAATAATTTTAACTATGGAATATGTATTTTATTGTATGTAAAAATATTATTTTGTAATTCACATTATAGAAATCACATCGTTGATTTGAAAACAAAATCAACTAAATATTTACTTGTGATTTCTGAAAATTCATTGTATTTTTGGTAGCAAATTAATTAAATATTTACTAGCAAATTTTACATAACTGATTATAGAATCTGTTATAAAAAATCGATGAATATGTTTGGTGGATGAATGTAATTATAGTTTTTAACTCATTTACGTATGTCTATATTCCATGATTGAGTTAAATAAAAGGAGTGTAAAATTTTATTTTTAGTTTCAGGAGTGAAGTTTGATTGAAAAAATTACTGTTTTCTACTTTTTTGCACCTGTTGTGCCACGTTCAGCAAATTTTCTATCTGCGATAGGAAAATCCGTGAACTGGGAGCGATGCCCGTAGTTATAATAAAGCCACCAGTTAATCGGTTTTGTCGATGCGTTAATTGAACCGTCAATCGCGTAAGCCACGGAAGTAAACGAGGTAGAAGATAAGCGTGCGGTCGAGGGACGCCTCGCTTCTGATGAACTTTCGAGTTAGTCCGGACGAAAGCAGCTTTCCCATGTTTTGTAAAACGTGTGAATGTCAAAATATTGAATTCGAGATTCCTGCTAAATTCCGTCCTCTCTTCCTAACCAAAATTTCCCAAATCTCCTTTCTAGAGAGTTAAAATCTCACGGGTATTGTACACAAGTACAATTATCTCGGATTTAAACTCGTAAACATGAGCAACGCGCGATGGGGCGTCGAATTCTTCACATTCAGCTCTTCAAAACGGCCACAAGTTTAGTCTCGGTATTACCTAAAGACCTTACGAAAAATAATAAAAAAATTTTATTGGAAAAAAAGTTACAAAAAGTTTAATTCATGTAACATTTTTTAATGCAGAAAAATAGTACATATGCAACTATAATAACCGCATATAATGTGAATCTTGAATAATCGTAATTGTACTGAACAAAAGCTTTTTGGAAAATGAAATTTTCGTAAAGGATAAAAGAATCCACAGTTGATTAAATTATACCACATTCAGTTGAACAATAAATTAGGTGTGGGCGCAGCAAAATGTTTATGAATGAAGAAAAATATTTCGTGCAAAAAAAATGATAATTCGCAAAAAAATGATGCACAAGTCGCGATTGTGTAAAAAGACGGGATTTTCCCTACAAGCTCGAAAAAGGCTTCTTGGAATCCCGAAGGGACTCCGAGGGATTACATTTTTATTTACCGAGGCAAATGAATCTCCCCTGATTATGAATCTTGCGAGAAATCCTTGTGGGTTTCGGAGCGCGATCCTCGAGCCTGAAGATTTCAACTTTGTAGCTTTTTCACCCTCTTCTCAAGAATATTTCGGGGCTAAGATCTTTCCACCCTCGATACTTTCATTTCCACGAATCTTGCAAGGGCTCGTGTAAATATTGGTTTTGTCTAGTGCTCGTGACGATTTGTGTAATTAAATCTCAGCTTAAGTTTGCAGAAAAAAAAATACAAAAAAGAGTAAAAAATGAGATGCGACCTCGTCTGTGCGAATGCGATTTATGCATTTTTTCTTTCCCATTCCGCAGTGCCGCGATCTCTGCTGCTTTCCCTACGGAAATTGTGGTAATTAAAGCTCAAAAATATAACCAAGTTTATTTACCAGAGTACTCGGAAAGATAGTAGAAGAGAAGAAGTATCCAACCTCTCGTCGGACATGTATCTCGAGCACAATTAAAAAAAATAAAAAATAAAAAATGTCATCGTGTGGAAGTCGAGGCACATTTCTCTTTATCCCTCATCTCATTTCCTTTTTATCATTTTGCTTCGTTTTCATTTCGCATATTTTTTCTCTTCAACAAAGAAAATGTAATTTTCTTCGACCGTGTTCTTAAGGATTACATTATGCTAAAACCCGATGCTTAAGAACGTTAAAATTTAAGAAGATAACGCGAAAATACTTTTTACATAATTACACCCAGTCGTCGAAGACGTTGAAAATAAATTACAAATATAATACGGAGAGCGTGAAATTACTCAAAAGTAAATGACAGTTTGAAAATACCAATAATTTACGTCCGAGGAGAAGAATTGAGTGACGAAAAGTAAAGAATAGCCGAAGAGAGGAACGTCTCGACGATTTTCCGTTGTCCCGAGCGCGAAGACTAATTTTACGCAGTGAGTGATTGCTCTTTAGGACCGACTCGTACATAACTCTCTCCAGGATTAGCTGAAAGGAGAAAAGGAAGGAAGTTGTGAAATATTAAACGGGGCTAGGATGGAGTTGGTAGCCGTGTTTTAAGCCCTCTCTCTTTCTTTCCCTCTCTCTCTCTCTCTTTCTCTCTCTCACACGCACACACACACACTCTCTCTTCCTTTTCATTCCGGGTGAGAATGAGCTCGCTTCTGCGAGCGAGACACACCTCGTTTATCTTCGATCAGTCTGCAACATTAATGCGAGGCATTTACAGTAATGGCCTGCAATGACCACAAACGGCACGAGTCCGGCGAGTCCTCATCCTCCCATTTCCCCCGCTCCATTCAACTTTCGATGTCGTCTGGCATTTGGTCCCGTACGAGACATCCCTGCGCGAGCATTCTCTCCATCCATGACAACTGCTCGCAACACGATTACTCGTTCATCCAACCTGGATATCCCCTCGTCACTAGATACATCGTTACGTGAGTATCATTGTAGAACATCGCTTTTCCAATTCTCTATGAAGTGTCTGTTTTGTCTCGATAAACCTGATATTTTTTCAATACAAAAATTACGGGAACATATTGATTTTTTATTTTATTTTGACTTTTTTCATTCATGATTTACTTTTGAAGTTTGGATTTCTGTACACTCGTTATTTAACTTATTTTTGTGTAATTGGTCTTTCGAGATTGGAAAAATATTAATGAATATTCCATGAACCGAGTAAAAAATTAATTCTATAATTTTGTTTTTAATTACAGAAAATCATAAATGCAAAATAAAATATAGTAAATTTAAAGATTTAGGAGAATTTAGTAACAAAATGACAGGAAGTGAAGGTAGGAAGTTCGTGACTGAAGTATAATATTAGAACTAAAGGACAGAAAAGATCGAGAAGGGATATATGGGTGCGTCCGGCACGTTTGAATTGTGCCAAGAACGATAAATCAATCTTGAAGCAATTCACCGGTAGCTCTCCATATGTGTGCGTGCATGTATGAATATCTTGCTTCCTGATGGCATACAAAGAGCCAGAAACATCGAACACACTGTGGTTTTCGCAATCTTGACATGCGATGTTACAATTACCGTTCACGGGGCCATATTTTCACCCTTGTATAGCTTCTGCATCCATCATTGCACTATTGATATCGCTTTTATATATTTCCTTCTCCACCTCTTACCCCTTTTCCGTCCTCCTTCAAGTTCTCTTCTTCATCGCGCGCTGTCTGTCGTTCAACAATTCTAAGCGTCAAGGTAGAGTGGGAACATTTCCGCTGTAAATTTGATGCCTGAATTTCTCTGGACCGTTATGTATCTTCTTAGTATTTCACATAAAATATTTCGACCGGAAACAAGAGTAATAAGTCGTTAATTTTCTTGCGACGTAAATCAATAGGTTTTTTGAAATGTAATGAAATGGGATTTCAATAAAATCTTTCAGTGCTTCAGTAAAAGCTCAGTAATCGATGAATAACAATGTTATTCAACAAAGAACATGAAATTGTCATACAGGTGACTCAAATCGCTAATAATTTAATAAGAGCATGGCGAAAAACAAATTTTGTTTACGCTGTTCAGTAAAATATGAAATAGTACTATAAAAAAAAATTATAAAACAAATTTAAAATAGAACAACAGAGAACAAGATGTATCTACGAAAAAATAAGAATTCTGGTTTAACAAGTAGAAACGGCTTAAACGACTCAGACTTTAAAAACTATTGGTAAAAATGATGAAACCGTGATTTACAAGCGAGAATTGAGCCGCTAAAAGATTGAACTCGGGGGATGTGTGGCTCGGAGGTATTAAGGAAGGTAAAGCGAAGAGTGATATCGCGAGGGCGTTATTAGGTTTTGCATCCGACAGGGAATGGAATGAGAATGGGACGAGTGATAGCGGTAGAAAGCGGTGCCGGGATATTTGGGGTCGTCACGCGTGACCCAGGGACATCCGGAACGAGGCGTTGAAACTCTCGCCAGGGCGAGTGTATCGGGAGAATGCACGCGGACGTATACGAGTCGCGAGTGCAAGAGAAGGGGCGGAAAGGAAGCCGGAAAGTGGAGTAAGCCTGTCTGCTCGACGTTTTGTCCTCGCGTGTCCTGCATAGATATCGCACCTTTATCGTTTCAACGTCGGCACACGGGACGAGCTTCGAGAGAAATTCGAAACGTATCCGAAAGGCAGGAGAGCGGAAATGGCAAAGAGAGGAAAGGAGAGAGGGAAAGAGCAAAGAGGAAAAGGGGGGTGAGAATCGTGATCCGATCGTTAGGCTAAATGCTAATTTCCGCTAATTCGCTACTCGATTGTTATCCCCCGGGGGCAGTAATTCTTCGTTTAGTTTCCTACGTGTGTATGAAAACGTACGTGAATGCAGGGAAGACGCTGTCGGAGGAAGAGTGAAAAAGGTCCGAGAGCTTGGAGCTTCCGAGCGTAGCTTTTCCAGCCAGGCAAAAAAAGGAAAAAAGAAACAAGAGCGAATAAAAAGTAAGCGAAAACGAGGAAGGAGAAACATAAAGAAAAAAAAGAAAAAATTGAGTGAATAGAAATTGAACTGATATGTTTTTTGTCGCAGAAAGGTTCGTGTGGCCGATATCGTTATTGGAACTTTACTTCCGTTCGAGTAGAAAGGGAAAAAGAAAGAGTAAGCCCCTTTCTTCGCAAAAAAGTTCAGAAGGCGTCCTGACTCGAGGCGCATAACGGAGACGCGGGGAATGGAAGGAATAGCACATGAAGTAGTTAAAAATATTGCAAGAGCTTAACGAGCTCCCTTCCTCTTCCTCCGACCCCTTTTTGCTCTCGGTACTCGTCGAACCGGTGAGCGAGGATGGATTAAAGTTGGTTCTATGAACCTGGGTTACAATGTGGCCAGCCAACACTCCAAAACGACTTCTCCAGGAAACGAGCCTTAACCTCCAAGCTCCTATCCCCTTTTTTTTGACTCTCTCTTTTTTCACTTCCTTCTTTTCATGGCTCAGCTTGGTCGCGGGGTGCTCCAAAACGATTTCGCGCTCGCCCTCCTAGCCACACACGCTCGTCTCGTTGGTAACGCACCCCCTGATGGTCGAGCTCATGCAAGCCCCAAATCGACGTAACATGCCGAAGGAAACAAATCGCAGTCTTATCGTTCCGTAAAGCGGATAACAAAACTTTCCTCTCATTCTCGAATCCGCGAAATCTTTCTCTCTTCTTCTTTTATCCATCGGATCCTTTCCCTTTCTCCCTCTTCCTCAACCCTTATTTCTCTATTCAGTACCGATTTGTTCGAACTGCCCGTACGGTTCGACCATTTCTATTTTATTTAGCCCCGGCATGACCGAGTGTTCGAAAACTCCGGGCGAGTGTTGTCTGGCTTCGCGGAATCGCCCCTCGGAACTGCCAACTCGCGACCAACCGCGGTCGACGAATGTGTCGATTAAACTTTCGAAAACTGTTTGCATGAACAAACTCTTCGCTGGCGCTGGCCCGACCTCCCTTCAACACCCTTGACGTGTGCGCGCTCAAAGGGTGAATGCTCTCGTACGGATTCTTGTGTACCGTGTAAATATTGCGTCGAGAGAGCTCCCCGCCCCTTCTCCCACGTGTTTTACGATAAAAGCTGAAAATTAACACACTGCGATCGGAGCAACTCCATTCCGACGGTTTTCTCAATCTGATCGAACTGGAATCGACTCTGCGAAATTTTGGAAAAAAAATGTTAAACACTTACACGGAATGAGCAATTCCTATTGACTGCTCTATGTACGTGTGTGCATACTGGATATTCAAATTCAATGACAAGTTATTGCAAACTATAATTGAAAGTCATACTGAAAATTGAGGTGATAAAAAAATACCAATATTTTTATATGATATGTAGCGAGTCGTAATTTTTTTGTAAACTTTTGATGTTGTTGTATTTTTGTTAGTGTAGATTATGAGTGTATTTAAAGAGAATATTCTCATATGTTACAGTTGCCACAATAATCAATGTTATATTCAATTCAATATTTCGTTATCAAGAAATTATCCCAGAGTAATATTAATAAATAAATTAAATAAAGATTAATGCAATAGAAATTATTTTCCATCTTTTTCGATTACGGATTGTAAAGTAAAAATAAACTGTAGCCAGAAATTCACAGCGGTTTTAAGCTTTCACTTCCGTGCTCGTTGGCTTTTGTTCAGAAATGTAACGAAAAGTGTACTCCCGTTGATACACCGGTCGATTTGGAATTCCGGTTTGAGTCGGGTGCAGCGAGAGAATACCCGCCGACAGGCCCACTTTTCTCAATTTCTATACGAGAACTCCGACGGAGCGTGGGTATAAACAGGAGAAAATTCTCCCCTCGCGCTATACGTAGCCAAGTGGAATTAACATTTCACTTGTGCGATAATCTCGTCGGCCTTGGACTTGCGAATCCTCTTTCCTCTCTTTTTATTTTTCTCTTTCTCATTCTCTCGTTCCCCTCTCTGATTTCCCGCGGCAACTCGGCTGCACCTGCTCTCTCGACTGGCTCATGCGGAAATAGTACTATTAATTATTTAACTCTCATTCCGTCTTTCACAGCTTCCCTTTTTCTCTTCCGCGTTATTTTTCTCTCTCATTTTTTCGTCAGCCTCTGAAATTTGTACAAAAATGTGGATTAACACGTGCGTTCAGGTAATTTGCATTATAGAGAGAAAGGGGAGAGGTCAGCTTGGCAATTACATCGTTGCAATCCACCCGGAGAACAAAAATATTCATCACCGTGATGTAATATTCACAGTTTGCACAAGCTTGCATGAAAACCCTGGAGTTCCGTTTGATGGAAAGTCGCCGACGATGAATCTCTGTCCCGAATTTCGAATACACACTCGCACTGACACTTTTCGTTAAACATTCATATTGAATATATTTGAAACTGAGAAAATTGTCGAGAAACCCTCGTCATTTATGCAGCGAATAAGGAGAATGCTCCCCAGCTCTCGGGATCTCTTATTCGTCGACGGAAAACGAGATACTTCGACAAGAGGAAATATTAATATTTATAGTACTTGGGCAATGAATGTGTAATTTTTTGTAAAGTAATAATTTCTTAAAAATAACTATTCCTGGAAATAACAAACTAATTTGTTCATCAGATTCAAACTTGAAGATCACCATTCTACATTTTTCACGGAATTTAAGAACCGTATTTATCATTTTGAGCAAATAAATTACAAGCTCCTCAAAGAAAGAGTGAAAAGTGCGACTCGTAGATGCTGGAAATTCCGAGCAAGCTCGCAATCCAAATATTGTCTCAGTAAACAAATTACCTTCAGAGTGGTTTCCAACGAGAAGTAAACGATTTAAATTCATCGGTGTCAGCATTGGCTCCTGTCTAAACAAAAAATGGTGTAATCATAAAATTACAATGTCCACACAAAGATCAATTTACCTCGAAAGTAATTTCACGCAGTCGACATTAATTGTTATTCTTACTTAAAATCAAGTCAAAGGTCACGACGGGAATTGACGTTTTTTAAATATTTAATACAAAACAAGTTGAATGTTCGTGTTCAAGAACTTTTTGAGAGTCACGAGCATTTGAATGAGAAAAGTGCGAGAAAGGAGCGTTCGTTATTTCTGCGAGATGCAAGCTACGCTGGGCGGATAAGCCAATAAATCGAGAACGAAAAGGGGAAATTCATTAACCCACAACGATAAATAACCGGTTATACGGAGTCACGTTTCTCCGGTGGCCGAGAGAAAGGACAGGACGGTTGCAGTATATTTATGCGAGCTTTTCAACTTTCTCGCAATTTCCTGGACTTTCGCTGAAAGAAAGAGCGAGAAGAGAGTGAGAGAGAGAATGAGGAAAAAGGAACGAAAAAGACGTTACAAACTGGCGGATTGTTCGAGGCTGAGTCCCGCGAAAGAGAAAGCTCGGAAAATATACATACATATAAGTATAAGTATTGTATAAATTGTGTCCATGAGCTTTTTCAGCCGTTACAGAGCAAGAGTTGCGAGAGAAAGTCGCGGCTAAATGGGAGAAGCCTCGGGAACAAAAGTGGAGCCGCGATGGGTTCAGAGAAAGTGGCAAGGGTTGCGAAGAGAGGATACCATTGTCCTCGTGCTATTATGAAGCTCCACAGAGAAAGAAGAAAAAAAGAGAGAGACGAAAAGAACACAGTTCAGTGAGATATACACATTAGGACGAGCGGTATTCTTCGTTTCCTTCTGTCATTACGCTTGCCATCTTTTTTTTTTGCTAAAATTTTATTAGGAAATTTTTTATCATGAAACAAATGGTATAAAATTACTTTACATGAACTTGTTCATAAATAATTCAAATTGCTTTCTTCAATTGAAATAGGCATTGGTTAAAAATATAATCGACGTTTTGTTTTGTGTCGCATGTGATTGGAGCTCTATTCTGTTTTTAACACGCTTTATATTAACTTCTACGATCTCTGTAAGCAAATTTTCAATGTCGATTTTAACCAATTTCTAATTGTCGTGTCGATTTGAAAATCCCAGTTGTGTGGATTGGGGAACTTTAAAATCATTCGGACGAAGCGCTTCACGTTTTTTAAATTAGTCACTGGGCATATAAGAAGTGACGAGTTCACTAATAAATCCTACTCATCGTGCATCACATACATTAAATAAGAAATATACGGTTGCGTTTAGTCTACAATCAAGTTAAAATATTAGCGACAATAAAATAAATATACAGTAACAAATAAAAACTAATTATTAAATTATTTTATCATTTTTAGTACGATATATAAAGCGTGTTTTTTAGTTTTTTAAACTAAACTTATTTTATTTTTATTTAAATTGTATTTATTTAATAAAACATACTTTTAAGTTTCAAAAGTTTGGATATCGTAAAAATTCCCTTTAGATAAAAATATAAATTACTCAAAGCTTTGAAATGGAAATCGAAATAAAATGTTCTGGATATTTGTGTTGACACCGCAAAGTAGAACTTCAAAACTTTTGCAGTTTCCGAATTTTCGACTATGAGAAACAACGGTTATAGATATTGTTGAAATTCAGGTAAACGTGCATCTCACCCCGAATCTCTCGGCAAAAATTCATGACATCAGACGTTTCATAAATACCGATTTATCTGACATTAAACTATTTCTAGATCTGTTAATCCTTTCGAATACGTGACTAGTCTTGGTTACTTCTCTTCCTATCCTTGTTTCGGTCGTTTTCCTAATCTCCTCGACCTCGGATGCCACTCGACCGATATTCCATCAAGACATTAGTCACTTTTCGATTTCAGTAACACTCTTCAAATTGTATTATATTGAGGTCAAGTTCATTTATCGCTCCAAACTTGAAGAGATGCAATAAGAAATCTGTCCATGCGAAACGGTTACTTCTTTAAACAAAACTTTCAATCAAAGCAATTAATATATACCTGTTCCATAAATTGAATGACTGTATAGCCAATTAATGCAAAACGTTTCTCATATAATCATATCAGAATATCTGCGTATAAAATTTCTCTAATTCCAATCAATATAAAAAAACATACCGCAAAAAAAAGATATACATGTAAACATATAAAAAGAGAAATGTATTTGGGACTCTCAGATACGTATGCTCACATACAAAAGAAGAGACTCGATTTGCGCGCATATATTTATGGAGGTACGCTCGGATTCGCGATTATCTAAATCGGAATCTCGAAATCAATGTCGCGTCTCCCCTCGTTCAGAGCAGATTTTGTACGGTAGTATATGCGTATACATTAGCGAGGAGGAGCGAAATATATACGTATAGAAATGGAAAAAAGCTCTGAGTGAAGTCGGGACGCTCAACGACAGAGCCTCGGCTCCAGGAATCGAAAAACTCTCTCGCTCCCTCCTATTTTTTCCAAGTCGTATACTTCGAGAGTTAGCGTACTCTTATTTCCTCTACGATCAAGGTGTCCATATATTTATATTTTTATGTATACATTTACCTTTTTCTTGTCGGAATTTTTCAGCGAAAATTCTTTTTCTCCTTTTTTTGGAATGTGCAACGGATTCGCGCTTGCGAGCACTCTGGGAGTGAAAATTGGAATATCGAGAGTGCTTATCGCTCTAGACCATCATCCGCCGATCATCATTACAATAAATCCCGAGCAAAAGGGTTTATGAATCTGGCGGGCTCGTTCCTCATCGACATTTCGTATTTGTTAAATTTTTTATCAAATTACTAGTGATTGTTTTCTTAAAATTGTAAAAGTACATATACTACTGTGCAACGAAGAAAGTATATAAATTGAATAAAATCTATTTTTTAATTATGCAGGGGACAAAATGCAATTGTTCACCAAACTGAACGATTGAATTTTATTAATAAAACTGAAATAATCCAAAAATATTTATTTCGAAAAGCAGTGAAAAAAATTGCATATGAATTAAAACACAATAATTTTCCACACTCTAATGCAATAATGGACATTCATTTTCCTCGGGAGTTCACCCTCCAGAAAATAATTCTGTTCATATTAATTTTGCGATTACTTTTTGTTACGGCTGGTATCACTGCCTTTTTTTTCTAGATAGAGCAGGAAGAGCATAATAGAAACTGATGGGGCTGTTATGGTCCGCTCAAACTCGGAGCTTTTCCACTAGAGTTTCGTGGCTACATCACAGTGTGCAAGGGAATACAAAGACTGGACATGAAGTACGTTCAGTCCTTCGCTATCGGTCGACGTTTTTGCAACGTCCAGGTGTTGGTTGTTGGCTCCGGGGAAGGAAAGGGGGTAGGATGGTGGCAGAGCAGCGTAATGAATATATTTGCATATCTGGACCGTTACCCAAGCGTTACCGGTACAAGGTACCTCTAGCTCTGAAGGGCTTGGACGAAACCGTTGACTGCCAAATATGCATGCATCTTGCCCGAGGGGCGGGTAATGGCATATCCGCCAAACCAGCAAACACGCCACATATAAAGAGAGAGTGAAAGATAGATAGAGAGAGAGAAAGAGAGAGAGAGAGGAATTGCCATGGCCAACTACCCTTATGCATATAGCACTTGGAAGAGGGAATCACCGATTAGTTTGCCAACTTTCATGAAGGGCGATCAGCCGCCCTAAACCCTTCCAACTCACTAGTTCTCTTCTCTACCTCATCTGCATCTTATTCTGTTTTTATTCTGATACCAGTGAAATAGTTATAAGAGTTGAAGAAATTATATATTTCAGTGAGTAAATAATTTAAGATGAGTCTAAGTATTTCGAAAAAAAAACGAGATACCTACAATTTGCAAAGTCGAAGATTTTTTAAACAATGTTAAATGGATATTGAAATAAGTGTAAGAATAGAAATACACATTTATCAAAAACGTGAACATCAAGATGTCTTTTTAATACACTAATACAGTATTATATGCTATTTTTCAGACAATTGACACTTTTTTCCAAGTGGATTGAAAACTACAAAAATTCATTTTGATGCAGTTAAAAAATGAAATTGTCAGTAATACTTAAAATTTAAGTATATTTACTAAATATATATTACTCAATTTCAAAAAAGGAACGACAAATTTGTCATCGTTTTTGTCTGGTTTTTCCTCTTTTGCGAGCTCTGTACTTTCCCTCTTACGTCCCTTCGTCATTCAGTTTTCTCTCAATTTTTTTTTCTCTTTTTATTACACTTTCCCTGACAGCTCACAACGTCTCTCTTCACTCTCATACACATACGATGGCAAATGTGTATGATTGCTATAAAACGAGTGTATACGATGCGATCCGTGCATTAGACTCCGCAGACACCGGTTCGTTGGCATTGTAACGCTGGCGAACGGTTCCCCGGAGTTCCGAGGGTGGCCATAACACACCGACATAGGCTTTCCGACTTTAAAAGTTCGGTAATTGTCGAGGACACGTCTGCTCCGTAAAATTGAACCTCGACCGCATCAGCCTTTGTGGTCTCGGGTCCTTCTGAGCGCTCGAGTCATCCCCGGCCCTTTTTCTCTCTCATTCTCCCTTCTTCCTTGCCCTCGCGGTGAATTTTCACCAGTCAGTATCAGAGCGTGTCGCTCTCTCGAAGAGAGAAAAACTCAACTGGGATCCAGTAGAAATGAGGAAGACGATGTAAAACCTCTGACCATCTGGCTATATCACCCGCGAGCCACCTCTTCCTGTAAAAGTCAGCATATTTCAACGAGCGACAAAAAACCACTCCCTTTTGACCAACCAACGCTCTATTTGTACGTGCGACTACATATATCTTCAACCCTTTTTCTCACAATTTCTGGACAATTAACCGACGTGTCCTTTTTCAACTCTTATTTTTTATTTATCTTTAAGCCCTTATCTTTTACTCAACCCTTCGCCGCTATTGTTTCCACTTTTCTTTTTTCCTCAAATGTTCAACTCCATTTTGTCTTTCCCATTCCGTTTACAAAATGTGCATTCCTATTTTTTTCTCGTCCATTTTTTTGTTAACGATCCATCCATCTTTTTCTCTCTAATATTTCATCTTTTCCGTTTCTGTTCGTCCCCTATATTTTTTGAAATCCGCTACTATATCTTTACCATTTTCCTCAACTATATCAACCCCTCTATTTTCCTCCCCTATTTTATTTCTCAACTCTGTTCCTCTCTTTCCCACCTCTTTTTTCTCAAAACTTGAAACTCTTTTTTTACCACCCCCATTTTTTCGGTTCTCTCTGTATGAAGCCGTGTTTCAACCTGACAACTGTATAACTCGAGGAGGAGCGCGTATGCCCGCGCGACGGCTCGCTCGAACGAACGCTTTATCGCTTTCCTGTCCCGTATATTTTTCATGGAAATTCGGCTGGTGCGCCCTCTGGCCCCTCTTCCGTTCGATCTCACTCGCGCTTTCGTCTCGCTGTGCGTATCTTTCTCTTTCTCTTCCCATGGCAACCAATTCGATTGGAGCTCTCGTTGGCCGCGTGTGCCTCGCTGAACGAGTTTTCAAACGACACGAGGATCGGATTGCGAGAGGGTTCATGCCGGCGCTGACCCTCGCACACGGACGCGCCTTCAAAATGGACGTCGCCGATCGCTCCCGTCCTCTCCCTCTCTCACCCCTTTCCCTATCCCGGAACGATGAACGGTGTGAGGCCGATGAAACGCGAGAGTACATCCCCCGATTCTCTGTTCCATCGATGCCGCTCGCGGCGTAAAAAAAAAAATATTCCCTCCCGTATGAGAACATCCGGCCGTTTTTTCTCCCTGTTTCCAAACCCTCCCGTCTCGGACCTACCGAAATTAAAACTCTAATTCGACCGAACAATATCCAATTACGAGACGCGAGCGAATATTAATTTCTAGCCTTTATTTCCACTCTCGTTTGTCCCCTCTCCAGACGGTATTTCATTCCTTTTTCCATTTTTTTAACTCATATTCGTTCTCTTTCGTCGAGTCGAATGCGATTCGACATTGTTCATGCGCATTTTGCTGGAAACTGAGGAATCTTGTCGGACAAACGTTATTCAAAAATCAGAGAAGTTCGAATCAATCTATTATTTGTTTACGAAATTGTCGTGAAAAATTTTAATATGCCATCTCTATATATTTTATTATGGTTTTTTATTATTGTATTTAAATACACTTTGCTAAAACTTCTGTTTTTATTTTTTATTGTTGAACAAATACAAAGTATTTAATAATAACAGATTTTACACTCTGTATTTTATATTATGGTTTGTTTTACTGTTGTATTTGAATACAGTTGATAAAACTTTTGTTTTTATTTTTTATTGTTGAAGCAAGTATTTAATAATAAACAGATTTCGATCTCGTTTGACTGAATTAATACAAATTATTTATCTATTATTGATTATAAGGGCCTATTACTTACACACTGTATAACAACCAGGCTTGAATATTAATTACGATACTACGAAATCATCTGGCACGTGAGGCATTGATTGAATTATACAATTTGGCACTTTGGAATGGCCGGTAGTGAGCGTCATGTGTACCGGATGTTTCATCCACCTTTCACTACCCTTTCTTTCTCCATGATTACAACTAATGTATATAGTGATATGGCAATTAGTACGTGCATTTGGGTCATTTCGATATAATTGGTCGGGACGCGTAACAGCAGAAATCCGACGGCTGAAGTAACTAACATAATGCGAAAGTCTACGTCGGGAAAGCGAGTAAAAATAAGTAAAACGAAGAGACAAAATGATCGAGAAAGGGATCGGGAAAAGCGAGAGGATTCTGTTCATCGATAGAGTAAACCCTGGCGTACTGGAATATATGAAGTATTTCTGGCTCGACGCCGATTTTCTACCCCTTTCACGTCTCGATCTCTCTCTCACTCTCTCTCTCTTCCTCACCCTTTTTTCTTTCTCGTGTTCGTACATTTTCGTTAAATCTGTCTCGCTCATCTTTCACTTTTGTATATTCATCTCTCTTCTTGTTCCCCTCTCATTTTTTCTCCTTTGCTCGTCCTTCTTTCTTTTTTTCTTCTCTGTCTCTTCGTTGATCGTGTCTCGTTCTTTTCCTCTCACTTTTGCTCACTCATTATATTTCTATCAACATTGATTCTCTTCCTTTTTTCTCTCGTGCTCGGTTTTTCTACTTCTTTCCCTCCTCTTCATTCTCTCTTCCTCTCTCACCAATGCACATGCGGACGCGTGCTCTATTGTTCGTCGCCGAACGAGCGATGATTTTATTATACGACCTCGGATCACGGCAGGCGCTCCTGAAGCTATTTATGGCAAAATCCGTATGCCTATCACATGTGCTCATAAATGCGTTCAGTCGCTAGGTATTTTTGTCCAACGTTACACTCGACTTTTTTGACTGCAAATTGCATTCTTCTATATGAAAGATAATCTTTTCGCTTTCTTTTGCAATTTTAGTTCTTATGTCTCTTTTTGAAACAAAAAGCAATTTTGTACTTGTTTCAATCATATTCATACTTTTGATCCTCTTAAAACAATGTGGTTGTTAAGACTCAGCTTCTAATATAATAATTTTTCTGTGATTTTGGATACATAGAGTTCGTCTTGGAGGTCAATTCATTCATATAGAAATAACGATTGGAGTACAATCGATTCGTTTTAAATTTGATCAGTAACAGAGTGAAATAAATTTAACAAATTAAACCAATGTTTCGTTAAAAACAGAAGTATATTTCTTTTCATCAAAAAAATGGTGTATTTTCTTTATTTCTGTTTTGTTACGTTATGACACTTTTAGAAGAAGTCCTAGTTATAAGTTTATATGAAATTTGTACCGTATATAAACTTTTATCAAACACAGAAAAAAATAATTTTGTTCTGAACTCTATCTCCGTGGTTCTTTTTCTAATTCAATCTCCGTCTCGTATTACAAAGAGCAATGTATGTTGGAACATCGTACGAGAAATCGGTAAAAGACAATATCTCGTGCTTCGTGACCCATTCCATTGGACGATAATCGTGAGATCGATTGTGCACTGGTCTCTTTGACCAGAGAGAAAAGTCCTGTAGCGTTATCAGGAGAAAAGGACAAGTCAAAATAATCGGTAGAAGGAAGAGAGAAGAAAAGAGAGGACGAACAGAAAAGATAAAGAAAAAAGACGCGCCTTTATTGGCCCTTATTCGTGACCGCTCGGCTATGAAATACCTTCCTATCGAATCAACGTGGAATCACCTAAAATTCCTCGAGAATTTAATCAGAGCGTGAGAGCACCAACTCCGACAACATGCTTCGCGAGACCATGCCGAAAGCTATGTACTAAGACCCTGAATAAGAAGCCCGGCGAAGAGAGCGAAGACCAAAACAACCCGCCGACAGCACCATACACGAGTAAAACTCGTTCCTGTGTGAGAACTTTATGTACAAATATGTGTTCCTACATGCTAGCGAGGAATGTGTACAATGAAAGAGATATATAGACCAAAATACGAAAGCTTTATAAAAAAAAAAAAATAAAAATAAAAACCCACAAAGTGTACGCGTAAAAGTTGACAAATTTTCATGTATCGGATTGGAAGGAAATCGGTGGATTAAAAAATGGTTGTGTAAAATTAGAAATTATAAAATCAAACGGAATGATGTACAGGCTCATTGTATAGTTGAATTATTGATAATTACCGAGTCATTTTACTATAAAATTCATAATATATTTGAAAGCGTTTCGAAAGAATCACACGTATAACCATGGCCAATTGAAGTGAAACAAAGATTTTCAAATTGCAAACGTAATTACTGAGGATTTCTAATCGTCATCCAAGTATAAAAAATTTTAGAATCTTTGAGTCTAATTAAATTACGATCCAGCACTACAATTAGTCATGAGACAGTGACATATTCACATGAAAGTTTAGTGAATTTATAATAAATCGAACGGGAACGTCCGATCTTGATGTCACGTTCAGAAATTTAATAATTTTTATCTTCACATTTCTTTTAAAACTTATCTTTTTTACTTTAGGTGTCTATTTCTAAAACAGCCTGTACAGTTGAGAAATATATATGTATACATGTATACACTTAAAGATAAATATATAGAGGCCAAAATATATGGCTAAGAAAGTGAGGTTCTCAGTGCATCGGGGAATTTAGCCGAGACACCGCGACGGGACAGCAATTTTCCGTCTTGGTATTTTGGTTCACTAGTCACGTGCGGAGCTCGTCCGAACCGTACCTAACTCGCGATCTCTCCGCCAGGGCGCTCGCCGGTTGTGTTTCCGCTCCCGCGTCTCCTCGTCCAGACCTCTCAATGCTTTTTCCTCTTTCTTTTCCTTTTTTCTCTCCTGAAGCTGTCGAATATGCTCCCGACCGAAACAAGGAAGAAAAACAACGCTGTATCGTCTACCGATCCAAAGAAAATCGTGAGCTCATCCGATTGGCTTTTCCTCCATTTCCTTTTTTTCCTCTCATTTCCTCTCGCGCACACGCTCGTCTCGTTTTCCCCGGATCCTCTCTTTTCAAATTTTCTCCTTCATTGACTCTTCTTCTGTGCTTTATGGCTCCAAGTCCCAGAAAAATGGGAACATTTTTTAGGAAGATTAAAACAGTTGGAAAATAAAACAGTTTTGTAAAAATAAATAAAATAATGTAATTGAGTTAGTCTCATTTTCTTTTACATTCCGAAGGGCTTTTATTTTTAATTGAATGAGAAGTAGAGTATCCATTCATTTCATCTGAACACACGTTATATCATTAAAATTATTAGTTTAGTTCAACATGGTCGTCTCTTTTCAAATATTAAATAGAGATTAATGAAACAAAAGGAGTAACAAACTCCAGCCGGAAATTCCAAATTAAGTACGATTAAGGCTGATGATTTCACGGTACAAGATCTTTAGAACGTTGCAATTCAATGCCGAGGATGGTACCCTCGTCAGAGAAACATTTCCAGTAGCGTTAGACGATCAAAGCAGTTTTTGAGGATGTCGCGCTCCCCTCTCTATCTCTCTTTCTTAATTTCACGACTCCAAACAAGAGTCCTTTCGATACTCGACCAAGTGGAATCCTACAAAAGGGACACTCGATCGGGTGTCAAAGTAGATAAATTTGAAGATAACCAGCCGACATATCAAGCATGAAGGAGATGATAGAGAGAGAGAGCGAGAGAGAACACACAAACACCAAAAAAAGAAAGGAGACGAAAAATGAAAGATCGAAAAGACTATGCGAGAGGGAAGCAGCGAAGAACGAGTTTCAGAATTCTCGCAGAGCCTTTCCTCGCAATTTCAGTACATAAAGGCGAAAGCTGCGGGAAGTATGCTTCTGACTTCTGTGGAAGTTCGACGAAGACGATCCGCTTTGGTAGAGACGAAAGGCGCACTCCTCTGTAGTGGCACGTCGGGTTTAACGTGTCTCTTTGGTTCCGGCGTCGAGACACGATCAATTTTGTAAAAGGGAGATGTACAGGCGAGAGTAAGGACAATATATAGGCATATAAATGTATAACAGGATCTTCAAGCGAGGGAGAGGGAATCCAGAGGCTTGTTTCAGAGACGGGATGGAAAGCGTATAGCCGAGCTCCATAAAGGATCCTCGACCAGGAGCACTTGAGATACGCTTGTTTTGGAATAAACAGATAGCGCCGATCGTGTTTCGAATGGCAAAGCAGAACCAACGACGAGGGCGCTTTCTCCTTCCTTTTCTCTCGTTCTCGTTCTTTTTCCTTCCCTGGGCCGTACACGCGAACACAAAAAATGTTATCCCTCGTCTGAAGTCCTCACGCTCACTAAAGTCTGTACATATGTTTTCATATTTTTCTCCCTTTCTTTACCGTAGTCGAACCCTCTTGTTGGTTTTAGTTTTGGTATATCGACGATTCGTAGGGAGAGATTCATACCACGATAATCGTCGAAAAAGTTTCAATTACGTGTAATAATATTCCAAAATTTTCATTCACATCTCGTTCTTCAATAGTAAAATAACAACACGTATAGTTTTTTATACGAATTTATAGCTATAGATGCATGAACGTATTTATCTTGTTCAATGACTGTCAGTAAATATGAAGACGATAATTTTGAAAAAAAATTGTTCCGCGTGTGAATTTTATCGAATTTTTATCATTTTCAATCTTATCAAAATACAAAAAACGCACATTCATTTCCTACTATCCAACAATTTCTTATAAAATTTTTATTTTCAGTGACAATGATTTCCGAAAATATTTCAAAAGAAGTTATAGATCTATGAAATTTTTTTGACTTGGCTTTTTTAATGGATACAAAACCGCACTGAAAAACGTCGACGACGAAATTCACAGAATGCTTTCACTTTCCACGAAACAAGCAACAAACTCTCCTAATTCGCAATAATTTTAAATTACCCCATCTCCCAGCAGGATTGCGAGAATCCTGTGAAGCCGACGACAGAAGAAACTTGAAGAAGAAAAATGCGTCAGCTAGAGACGCGAAAAAAAGAACAAAAAATAATAAAAGCAAGAGAATTTTATTACCCTATTAATTCGAACTTCTGCCTTATTTTTAAATTAACATTTTTATCTCCGCTAAAAACAAGCCGAGACGAGAGCTCTTCTCGGCCCCTCTTTAAACTATCTCTTCGTTTTTCTCTCGCTCTCCTTTTCGGCAGGAAACTCTCCGATATAACGAGAGCAAGCCCCATAACATCGATTACGCATACGCACACTTTCGTGCTTTCTCGTCTCTCTTCAATATTTTCTCTAGTATAATTCTCACTCTGTCACTCTCGGCCTTACTCCCTTCGAGTTTTTTGTTCCTTCGATCGCTTCGTCTCGCACCGTCAATCCTCGTAAAGCACGAGATTACGGGGCCAAATTCTATTACCGCGGGTGACTCGAGCGAGCCGGAACCGGTAAACGGAAGCTTTCAAGGTATCATTAAATGCGCAACGAGAAAAGGGACGATGAAGGCAGATGCGAACTGGTGCGATGCTTTTTCAAAAGTTCAATACTCCGATTTGCAAATTCACACTCCCGAGAAAATCTTGTAGATTTTATTTCTACGATTAAAATTCGGTTTCACGGCGCTACAAATTCTTCCGTCCTTGAATTTAAATCTTGAGCACAGTTTCAAACCGCTTCTTATTCGGTATTGATTTTTTAAATCTAATTGAAAGTGAATAGTTGTGTAGACATCCTTCATCAAGGATGATTTTGTACAATTTTATTTTGCATTTGTATAATTTTTTTAATTATTAGCATATTTTTATATTTTTTTTAATTGAATGTGTCATTACATTTTCATCCATTTGAAGAATCATTGTTGAAATCTTGCATCATTTTGAAGGATCCGAAAAAATGAAAATCACAGCATAAAAAACAAAAAATCTCTACTTTAAAGGTTTTATTTTGATTCCTGTATGCATGTGAAAAATATCGATGTTCATATCTGCGCGAAATGACATTTTAACAATGGAAGCTATACTGTTTCCGCTGCTAGAGCTTTTATTCGCGTAATTCTCTTCCGTATCCAACATTGCAGGCATGGATTCGTCAGCTCCAGTAATTTGTAACATCCGGATCTTTTTTCCTCGGTTTTTAACAACATGAAAACTCTAATTCACTAGAGCGCAATGAAATACTTTTCAAATTGGCGAATGTAATCGATAACGTCGATCGGTATGCAGTCAAAATATTTTTGCCTAACAATGAAGAGGACCGTGGAGAAGTCTTTTAAATAAAAAAAGGGCATTAATTCATAATTTGACTATTTTTTTATTAATTGATGATAGAAAAACGTTGTAACCTAATTCGAGAAAAATTTCTTTTTAAATCTGAATTTTTTTAATTTTAATTATTTATTTGTCACGAAATATTTTCCCAATAGAAAACTCTTTTTGAATGCCCTTTTCAAGATTTAGACAAAATGATGAAAGGCTAAGGCTAAAATCGTCAAAAATCCTTTCGCAAATGAGTTAAGCGCTTTATTTTTAATAGAATAACTATAAAGAAGCTTTCCGCTTCAGCTTTTCGTCAGTCGTCGTTCCTTTTCCTCGTGGACGCTCCCTTTGGGTCTTCAATGTTTTCATCCCGCGACTTTGCGTTCCTTAGCAGTTTTTCTCGTTTCAAGCTCGGATCCCTCACGTAGACCTACGATTCCAACTGCTTTTTTTCAGTCTTTTCGAGCTTTCACTCTTTTTTCCTTTCCTCGAGCCCTCGTTTACCAGTCTCAGGGCTCCCAGACGCCCAGACAAGATAAATGGAACTTTTTTCGCCCTCCCACACTTTCTTATAAATAATATTATGATTTTTTTATTATTATCATTGCTATTCTCATTTTCAACGAGATGAGACAGAAACAAAGCTTCTCATTCTCCCGATCCCCCCTTTCTCGTTGCACCACAAGCCAACTGATTTTTCTCTGTCCAATATAGCCTCGTGTTTCCTGATCTAGGCTAACGAAGCTTGTGCTCCACTAACTGCAACTGGAAACGAGATCGTTCGTAAAGCTTACTCCTCGTCATTTATTTTATACATTTTTATTCCTATTTTATTTTTATTGCAAAGAAATCAATACGTTATTTATTTTTTTATACTTTTAATTGTATATTTATTATTAACTTCATTTTGCTGAAGGAAACAATATAGAGGGGAATAACATGGAAATATAGAATATAGAATTGGGATCTCCGAATGCCCAGAGCGGACGCACAGTTGGAAATAAATAACCTACCTTCGTTTTGCATTTACCAAAATAAATGTTTCGAGGTAATATTTGAATAATTAATTTTATAATCTTAAGAATACGAAATAATTTTGTCATGTTCGATACAAATAAAACGAGAGTTTTGTTCATTAACATGCGAATTGCGTATATTTACATATTTTTTCTTTTTTTTATATTCCAGCTAAAAGTTCGTCGATCAACAATTTGCATTGCATGAATACAAAACGAGAGACCGAGAGAGAAGCAAAAGAATTCCAACGAGGGTGTTCATTAAATTTTCCATAACGGCGTACTTTAATGAAACTGAGTTCATTTGACTGAAATGAAATGAATCCGATGCAACTGCACAATGCGTTATTTCCGGCTGGGAGCAATTTTCATTTTGCTCCCCGAAATTCGGACCATTAAATTTATTTAATACGCTGTTAAAAATTGATACGAGGGTAGAAGAACCGAGACCATTTGAACGTTCAAATTAATAATTAAAATCGGAATAACTGGTAGAAAAAGTTCGCATTGAAATAATTATTTTTCGATTAAATAAAAAAGCGAACAAATTTTCGTGCCTTTGAAAAAACAAAAAAATCGGTAGAAAAAGGTGAAAGAACATCGGAAATATTCATGGCTGAACGATTCTCGTAGAAAATAATTGTCGCGTTACACACGCGCTTCTCTCATTGTCTCTTGTGTTTTCTCGTCGTCTCTTTTTTCTCCCTGAGCTCGCCTAGTTCTCGCGACCCGCTATTTCGCACTATCTGTCGAGGTTCACCGAATATCCAAATTACCGAGGTGGTAAACCGCGTCGTGTCGTTTGCACCCGCATGCAACGATCGAAAGAACGTTGAGGGAGGATGAAAAAGCGGGAAACAGACAAGAGGGAGAAGTCCGCTTCCGCAATCCGGCCTCGCGTCTCGTTCAGCAATCAATTGGCAGACTAATTAACGTTTTGAGGCAATGTCGATTCTTCGTGGTTGCAGGTACGCGTTTTTTTTCATTTTGTTTCTAGGTCTTTACTCTCACCTCGTCTTTTTTTTCAAATGTTCGATCTTCCTTTGCTCTTTCGCTTTACAAACGCATTTCGTTTTTACTGTTAAATGGGAAAAATTTATTTTTACTCGTTTTACAAAAGGAGAACGTTAATACTTATATATATTTGCATGTATGAGGAAAATAAAAAAAGCGTCTACCGAAGCGAGCAAAATCAATTGGTAGAATAATTAGTTATTTGACGCAACGTCGATTCTTCGTAACTGCGGGCCTAGATATATTCTTTGTTTTTCAGTTTTCGTTTTTCTCCTGTTACTTTTTTATTTTACACTTTTCCTTCGTTCTTTCTCGTTACAAAAAAATTTCACTTTTTTCAACCTGTGGCAGAGAATTCTTGTTTGCGTGTACACGTGTGAGAAGAAAGAAAGAGAAACGAGTAAAAGAAGAGAAAAAAGCTGCAGGATGCTCCAGGGAGTTTTAGTGGCTGGCAGCATTCAATATTCCGTAACTTTGCCAATTTATCGATGAATGTGGCCTCCTGCCTTGCGTGGATTTTGCCCGGGCAACTTGTATCTCCGGGTTTCTCTTCTCGCACAAGTGTGAATCCCACTTCTAGACCAGCTTCCTTTTCTGATTCCTTTTTTTTCTTCCGGTGGAAGCAATCTATTTTGAATTCGCAAAAGAATCTGTTCGCGGTTCTGCTCTGTTTACATTTTCTTGGTACCCAATATTGAGACACAAATTTTTCGAAAACACATTTTTGGTATTTCTAGAAAGAAAACAGAAAAAAACATTTTATGGTGCTTATATGTGAAGTGAATAAGGAAATTCGTTAACACGCTTTAACAATTTTGGAAGTGCCATTCTAAATCGTCTATGCAATAATAAATGTAGTTTTAAAAACTAAAAAACACGCTTTATATACTGTACCAAAAGTGATAAAAGCTTTTCAGTTGTGTGGATTTGGGAACTTTAAAATCATACGGACAAAGCGCTTCACGCTTTTTGAATTAGTAACTGGACATATAAGAAGTAACGAGTTCATCACTAATAAATCCTACTCATCATGCATCACATATTGGATAAGAAATATACGGTTGCGTGTAGTCTACATTCAAGTTAAAATATTAGCGACGGTAAAATGAATATACAGTAATAAATAAAAATTGATTATTAAATTATTTCATTACTTTTAGTACAGTATATAAAGGGTGTTTTTTTAAACTGTATGTATTATTCGTATTTTTTCTGGAAATTTTATAACGTCTCAATATTAAGAGACTCGGTAGAGTCTCGGGACAAGTACATGTCGCGCGACTCGCCCCGAGTATCCTTTTCTCGAGTGAGAGTTCGCAATGCTTTAGAGCCATCTAT